>CAUJNA010003428.1:187500-260000 GCA_963377175.1 Effrenium voratum
ACTCTGCGCCTCGGCAGCAACAGGTATCTCTGTTGTTCAATGGGTTGCTTGCTGGAAGTAACAAGCCAGAAGTTGTCCCTTTAGCCTATGGAATACTGCTTGGCAACAAGGGGCTGCGGAGAAATGAATATTTCGGCACTGATTATGAAGGATGAAGCTAATTCAGGGATCCAGAAGAATCAGGCATGTACTGAGCTGTAGCCTCACTAGTTAGCTGGCCATGGGCACTTCAACACTTTTGCCAGCTTTGACATGCAAGAGCCGCATGGCCAGATGACCAAGTATGAAGGGGCATCTTCCAAGATAGCCCTCTCTGAAAAATACACGTGGCTGAAGTGAATGGGCTGCGTTTGTCCAACGATCGGATGGAGAAATGAGGTTTTCTGGTTTGCCGGTCATGCCCATTTTTGGAGGTTGGAACTGGGGAAGTGATTTTGGTGCAGAAAGCCCGACCAAGCATGTGTTGTCCGTTCTCCGGACGAAGGCATGTATGTTGGCGCGTATCATTGACGTACACGACATGTGAAACGCGGAGGTTCTGGTCGATGACGAGCCGCCCTCTCCCTTCCTCACTTACGTGGAGCTGACAGCCAACGGTGGACGAATCCTTCGTAGCAGACTCTCGGTGTACATGTTTGTTGCTTGTCACGGCGAAGTGACTGTTCAGGCATCGCTAATGACTTGCGGGATTTGCAGTCTGTGATGGGCATTTCGTGCAAGTAGATCTGCAGTCAGCTTAAGCTTTCACTGGCCGACGTGCGTGCAGGCGTGCAGCTTATGTCAGAAGCGGCACAGAAAATCATTCGACTGAGGCACCATGGTGACCCCGCAGCAGCTGCTGTTCTGCGGGGGCCGCAGCGGCCTCTACTGGGCGAACGGGGCGGCGATGTTGGAGAGCTGGCTGGAGGTCGAGGCGGCCGGTACACGTGCGACCTGGGTGAAACAGAAGTCAGCAAGAGCCATCCCAAGGCCTAAGATGGTTTTCGGTACCGAGCTGCACTGGATTCAATTCAGAAAAGGCAACTGCGAAGGGAAGTCTGAGGTTAGAAAGGCCTGAGGTTGCAAAGGCTGTGGCGACATGCAGATGCTTTGTCGCCAAGAGGCGCCACACATATTAATATCATATTAAGATAAAAGCCTTTGCAGAAAGCAGGCAGCAAACGCGAGCCAATTTTTGCCGGGCTGACTGGGCTGTTTGGTGGACACTTTGCTGAATCATTTCCGCCTCAGTTTGCCCGCGAACTGAGCAGCCCAACCTCTGTTGGCAATGTTGAATTCAGTAGAGGGGAGTGAATGTGGATTCAACATTTATACAAGTAGACATGTTAAAAGCAAGCCACACACCGTCGTGGTAGGTCTGCCGTGGAAGCAGACCGATGCAGTGATTTCCACGCCTGGTATTATTTCTCGCGCCTTTCGCAAGAAATTCCCCATTGCTATTTGGCCAGCCACAAGGTGTTGGATTTGTTGGATGTCTGGGCTACGATGCACAACCCACGTGAGTGGATGCCTTTCCGATGCACAACCTGCGGGTCGTTTCGCGGAAGCAGGCCGACTTTGAGAGCGCTGCGCTGCTGGCGGCCTTGCGGGCCGCCACCAAGCTGGTGCTGCAGTCCGCGGCAGCGATGTCTTTGGAGGTGCTTTTTCCAGTTGCTTGCGTCCAAGAGGCCATGAAGCATATTTGGGCGGGCGGGTTTTGTACTGAGTTGTACTGATTTTTCAGTTTTTTTGTTTTTGGCTGTTAAAGCAAGTTGTTGGATGTTTCGTGTACTGACTTTTCAGTTTTTCAACTCAAGCAGTTGCTGGATGTTTCGTTTCAGAACCTTCAGCAGATGCAAGGAACTACTTTCGAATCACTCTGTGGAAAAGCATTGTCTGCCATGCTGCTTCTTTTGCGTGAGCGGCGTGTATCAGTCGCACAGCTGCTTAGCAGTCAGTGACTGGTTGCAGATCCTGTCTAGATTAAGCAGTCATGAATGTTTGTGTCTGGTTTTCTGTATCACTTTGTCAATTGTCTCACTTGCGAGCTCGCATCTCAGAAATGAAGTTGCTTTGGTGTTACCTTCAGAAAGCCGGCATTGCAGGAGAAGATGTGGAGGGACAGTGACTGGAACTGGAGTTCAGAGAAAGAGATGCGCTATGAGCAGATCCAGCCGCTTGGCCATGCGACGAGTGAACTTTCTGTGAGGTAGACATGTTGCGTGAGGCACAAAGGGGAGGCAGGAATTGGTTCTTGTACCGGTGCAAACAACGAGTTTCGGGAGCCTGGCACGTGCAAAATGTAGCTGAGGCAAGGAGCCAACAGCAGATCCTTCAAAGAGCAAACATCAAGTGTTTCGATGTGGCCGCGGGTCAACACAAATGGTACCATTTTGGGGTAGCCACGTGGCTAAACACAAAATCGGCCTCCAAGCATATCCGATTCAGCCACTACAAGGGCTTTGCAAAAGAAGGCCCCACACTCCGCAGGTTTGGCCTTGGTTTCGGAGCGCAGTGGCGGTGTCGCAATCAATTTGTCCGAGGAAGTGGCGGCGCTGCATCTCGCAGGTGGCGTGCCTGCTGCTCCCAGAGAAGATCTCCGTTTGGGACATGCCATCACGGCCCTTGCCGATGGATGTGACCCCAGCACCCCGGCTGTTCTCAGGTGTTTCCCGAGTGTATGTTGGTTTGGAGCCGCACCCAGGCTGTTAGGTGAAAACCCGAATGGTGTATGGTTTGGAGCCTGGTGCTGTTTTATTGCGGCTTGAGCCACATGGGCGAAGAGAAGCAGACATCTCGCGGTTAAGTCTTGGTTTGACCTAAGGTGCATAGCTGGGCTTTGGCAGTTCCAACAGCGCCTCTGACTTTTGTGCAGACTCCTGCATACCAATCAGCTGAGACGGAGCTGCCAATTCAAATGCCGATGCAACCTGCCGGCTGGACAGCTCAGAGCTCAGATTGCGCGCAAATTCCGGCCGGTTCGCTGCAACCAGCTCTACACTGCTGTCCAGCTGGCCAAACGCCCCAGAATCAGAACCCGCAGCAGATGCTGCAACTGTCCCAGACGCCGCAGAACCAGATGCTGCAACTGTCTCAGATGCCGCAGAACCAGATGCTGCAACTGTCCCAGGCGCAGACATCGCAGGCGCTGCAGATGCCACAGACATCGCAGACGTTGCACACCTCGCAGACGCGGCAGCAATGGCAGGTGCTGAAAATGCCGCAGATGGGATGGGATCTGCCGCACGGACCTGCTCCTGATGCGACCCATTCCACCCTAGGCAACACTGTGCCCCAGGCCCGGCCTGCTTTTGCACTTGGGCAGAAAAGACATATTTGACTGCTGCGCACCATCCTGGTCGAGCAAGGGCAACATGTGTGTGTGTGTGTGTTGTTTGCTTGCGTGTGTGACTCTGTGTGTGTGTGGGTTGTTTGCGTTGTTTGCGTTGTTTGTTTTGTTTGTGTTGTTTGCGTTGTTTGTGTATTTGTTGCATGTAGGTGCTTGTTTGTTTGTTTGCTTGATTGTTTGCTTGCTTGCTTGATTGTTTGTTTGTTTGTTTGTTTTGTTTTGTTTTGCTGTTTTGTTTGTTTGTTTGTTTGTTTTGTTAGTTTGGTTGTTTTTTGTTTGTTTGTTTGTTTGTTTGTTTGTTTGTGTGTGTGTGTGTGTTTGTATGTGTGTGTGTGTGTTGCAAGCGAGTTTGTGTGTGTGTGTGTGTGTGTGTGTTTTGTTGTCTCTTTGTCTCTCTCGCTCTCTCTCTCTCTCTCTGTTTGTTTGTGTGTTTGTGTTTTGCGTGTTTGTGTGTTTGTGTGCTATATGTTGTCGTGTTGGTGTGCTTTGTGCTCGTGTGGTGTGTTTCTGTGTGTGTGTGTGTGTGTTGTTTTTTCACGTTGAAGCAAAAAGGTACCAGAAAAAACAGCTAGATAATTAAGCAAGCAAGCAAGCAAGCCAGCCAGCCAGGGAGGAAGGAAGCAAGCAAGCAAGCAAGTACTAGAATGTAATGCACCGTAATGTACACAATGCCATACACTGCGACTTGCTTATTCGTGCGCCTGTGTGTGTGTGTGTGTGCGTGTGTTATAGCAAGTTGCTTTGTTTGCTTACCAGTCTTTCCTGGCTGGCTGGCTGGCTGGCTGGCTGGCTGGCTGGCTGGGTGGGTGGGTGGGTGGGTGGGTGGGTGGGTGGGTTGGGTTGGTTGGCTAGTTGGGCAGTGGGTTCCCTTTGCTTTGTGTTAGTTTGCTTGCTTTGGCTTGCACTGTTTGGCTTTGCTTGTCCTTGCGTTGCTTTGCAATTGTTTGCTTTGTTGTGACTGGCTTTGCTTTTGCTTTTCGCTGCCTCGCTTCACTTCGCTTTGCTTGCCTGCTTTGCTTGCCTGCTTTGCTTGCTCGCTCACTTCATTGTTTGCTCGCTCGTATGTTTTGAGTTTATCTTGCACATATTGCAAAACGCGTTCATTTGATTTGGAGATGACTTCTGGGAGTCTTCATGCACTTTCAAGTTTCGCGGGCCGGAACCAGTGGGAGAAACGTAGCTGGGCACAGTTCAGCTACGGGAAGTCCCAGCCCTGAGGGAGCATGGTCTTCACAGTCAGCGAATTGGTCGTGGAGCACAGCTTTGCCACGAGCGCCTCACTGACCGCGGATTCCAATCGCTGATGGCCTCTGGAAATCCGAGGTTGGTTGAGGCCACATTGGCCAAAATGGGGAGCGCGCATGTCCAGCCAGGCCACTTGCATTGAAGACAGTGAGAAGTTCTTGTCGGCAATGACTGCCTGACTTCTTCTTGGCAGCATCAACCCTTCTGATCATGCTGGCCCTATCAATCAGTCGGAGCATTTTGGATTATGCATGAAGTGTGCATGTAATGTGGCGGCGCTTCTTCAAACTTCGGCTTTGCTCGCTTGTCCTCTTCTAGAAAGCGGCAAACAGTTTGCTTCAACACTGGCCACTGTCTCTGAAGCTGCACAGTTGACATGCAGAGTTGCCTCCAGAAAGCCACATGGAGCTTCAACCCAACCCAACAGTGCCGCGATGCAGTTCCCGTGACATGTTGCGCTCACCCTCGGCCATGGGGCGAATAAGCTCGAGCTGCTTGGGTAGAGGCCTGGCGCCAAAGCATATTCTTGTACTCAAACATGTCAAGGGTCTTTAAAGGGTCTGATATTTGAGCTTCCTCTTCCACAGCCCGCAGAAAGGGTTGCATTCATGATCACTGAGGCTCGAAATCGAAGGCTTGGAACCACATAGCATGAACACATGGGAGCATCTGGAGGGTGATAGTGTTCACGCAGGACGGTGCATGTGTTGCTTTGTAAGCGGCCTCTCCGCAAGGTCAGCTGTGGGTGCTGCTGGCAACTGTGTGGGCACTGTCAGGCTCAGGCTGGGTCCTGATGGGTTATCACGGTCAACACGAATAGCAGCACGGGAGTAAAGGTCTTTTTTGAGAAGTTGATTTAGGCCAAGCGTACAGACTCATGTTGCAATGTAGTGGTTTCAGATTCACATGTTGAGATGGCAATCCCTGCTCAAACGATTGCCATCAAATTGAAGGAGGCGCTGATGACAGAGTGTACGAGGTATGTGCATCTATTCTACACAACGAGTCATGCTTATTATGTTTGTCTATTGTTGAGTGGATGATGCGGCCCGTGCTCCACAAACCCAGTGCCAACGCAGTTTGCTTTCCAGACCCATCTCCCATTCCAGCTCAGGTTGGGATTGAATATGTCAACCGCCATTCATCACGTTGGAGTCGATTGGCTGAAAGAGTGGCATGCGTCACGTGGCTGAAAAGGTCCGAAGAGGCCGAGAGCACGACTCTTTTTTGGAGAGAGTTCGGAAAGCTCCCTTTGGCAGCATCAGTTTCATTGAAGCAGCCGCTCAACGCCTGGATGGCCAATCCGGCAGAGAGCTGTAAACATACTCCCTGATGTAGGAGGCAAAGGGCCTTCAACCACTGGACTCTTTTGCAGCATACTGAAACAAGCTGAGTCTGGTTGCACTTCTTAGGGTGGCGCCCTTACTTGAAAAGTACCCTTGCCTTCCAGCCTCTCACAGCGGTTCACTATCCCCCCTGCTGTAGGGGGAGGGGGGTGGGGGGGGCCCCAATTCCATTTATCATTTATCTAGTCTTCCCAATAAAAGGGAAAATGGAACCAGAAATGAGTTTCCAATTCCATTTTCAAGGGGGTGGGGATGGTTCACTGGCTGATTGGTTTGAATTCGCGCAGGCTTCACAGGGATGAGGCCTGGGTGCAGATGGCTCGGTCCGCCTGTCAAAGGTTCCTCCAAAGGTGAGCCATCTTTGGCATCAAGCTCTCCGCCAGTCACACGTCTCCGTTTTGAATGTTTTGACTGGACTCATGCAATCACAAGCTCTCCGCTGCTTGGGTATGCTTGGGTATGCTTGGGTATGCTTGGGTATGCTTGGGTATGCTTGGGTATGCTTGGGGATGCTGGTGAGTCTTGCTGCATTGCCTGTGGTTATCTCACATCAAGATGGTCTGCAGTGATGCAACACAAGCCAACAAGCCAGCTGGCCAATGAACCCAACTCAGGCTAGCCTAGCCCTGGGTGCAGCCTTCAACCCAACCTCCCGGGATCAAACGTGAAAGTCCAACAGTCCAGACCGTGGATCAGCAAAGCATCAGCTGACCAGCGCAGTCACTCGTTGAGTTGATTGGCACCAAATCATACAGTAGTCCATTGATCAGCACTAAAACTTGAGCCACGGCTCAAGTCCATGTATCACCCACCAGCCCCGTTTGGCTATACTGTGGGTGGACGAAGTCCTGCACCACCTAAGAAACTCTGGAATGATGATTCCCTTGTGAATACCAACAAACAATGGTTTCCCGTGGTTTCAAAGTGGCGCGGAATGGATTTCGCAACCATCCAATCCACAGTAGCAATGCGACCTGGCACGCACCAACTTGACTGGCGTACATTCAGCCACCGACTGCTTGCCCGGGCCTGTAGGTGGAGACCGGCGCCACGCACGAGGAGCCTGCGCAGTGAAGGCAGGCGGCGATGGACAGCGAGAGAGACGCCAAGACACCACACACACACACAAATGTTGCATGGGACCATGTAATTTATAGACATGGGCAAATATGAAGATGTGATGTGTCGTTGAGAGATAACACTTGTTCTTAGGAGTTACTTAGGAGTCCTCCAAGCCTTCATTTGCAGTGCCATTGAATAGCGTGTTTTTGTTTTTTTGTTAAAGCTCCCCTCAGGCAATGTGTAATTTGGACTCCGCAGTGCACTTCAAGGCGTGCCAGTCTTCCTTCCACCCATGGTATGTTTTGCAGGCAGAGCCCCGCATTGAGCACTGAACTTTGTCCACAGAAACGCATCAGTCTACTGCCAACAGTTCCGGATGACCGCTGCCTCAGGCGGGACAGCAATTGACAGTCCTCCAGAGACTGACACGAAGCTGTATGATGTCTTGGGCATTGGCAAAGAAGCCAGTGTTGCCGACATCAAAAAGGCTGGGATGGGACAGTGTGGGTTCGCAACAGTTGTGCACCAATGGCACTTGCCCAGACAGCGATACTTGTGAACTGCTTGGATAGACTTCCGGAAACATGACATTGGTTCCCGCAAGCAAACACCCAATACCAAACCATCATTTGCAAACACGACCCCACCAACGGCAGGCTCATATTAGCGGAGCAGAAGGGGAGGCTGATGATACCCATGCAAGGTGGCAGAGTATGCACAAGCAATGTCCATGGTCCAAGGCCCCAAATAACCTTTGCGACACCGTCCGTTTTGATCGAAGGGTGAGCAGTGGTCAGTTCCGAGGAAGTGAACAGCACAGATCTCACTGGTCCCTGGGCTTCCCTTTGAGCCAGGCTTACTACAGGCATGCCCGAGACTGCCATCCTGACAAGCACCCGGGGGACGAGGATATGCGAGACCGCTTTCAAGAGGCGCGGAGATACGCAAGGCCTCCAGGTGAGAGTCGCTTTGGGGCAGTCGACATAGGAGTGGCTGGTTTTTAGGGGGAACCCCCTTTTGGGTTGGTTTTAACAGGAACCTAAAGGAAACAACTAAAAGCAAAAACCATTTTTGGGGCTGTCCTAGTTTAAGAGAAACCCACAAGGTCTTGCTGAGTTCCTTCCCATCCGACATTGCTTCTTTCCTTGGGGCGTTGGAGGCAGCATGACGCAGCAACCGAAGTCAAGTCTAGGTGAAATGAACCGAACTGGCGAGGAGCATCTTCTTCTCCGAATTGGCGCTCGCTCACAGGAACTGCCAAGAACCAGGTAACTCAATCAAACTTGGCATGCGTTGAATGGTCTTGGTCGCCATGATAGGGAAGGATGCCTATCCGCATGAAGTAGCCTTCGGGGAAAGATGCAGGACCAGGAGAGCAATGCGAGGAAGAGTGCAACACATCAATCCGCAGAACTTTGTAGACCCCCCGGCACCCTGCGCAAAGCAAACGCTCTACTACCTTCAAGGCTTCGTGCAGTACTTTTCCCTCGCACATTTTGCTCCACCTTCTATCGCCCCGCTTTCGTAAAAGGGCCTCCTGTTTCTCCGCAGTCCGTCACCTTGCCTTTTTTCCCTTATGCGTGAGATGGGCATTCGCTGCGCTTATGTGCTGCACGAGACAGAGCGAGAGAGAGAGGGAGGGAGTGTATATTGTTTTGTTTCCTTGCTTGTTTGTTTGTCAGTGTGTCAGTCAGTCTGTCTTTGTCTATTGTTTCATAGTTTGATTTTTTCTGCGGCTTGGCCCCAAACGTGTCCTTTCTCAGCTGCACGGGCACATTGGTCGCAATGGTCCCGTGCAGCCTGGCAGGTGGCGGATGCTTATGCAACCCTAGCAGATCCTGTCCGGAGGCAGAAATACGCGCCAAAGCTGCAAGCAGGCAGAGTCTAGCGCTTTGACTAAATGGCTGTGGGTCAAAACCAATGGTACCACTCTGGGGTAGGTGCACCACCCATTTTAGTCTATTTTAGAGGGGATTGGGATGTTCACTGGGGTACGGGATTTTGACCCATGGCCAAATGGTCAGGGCGTCTGGGCTGCATGTCAGTGAACCTAGGGTACTTCACATCAATTTGTAGCTTACTCCCAAGTGCAAAGCGTGGCCGGATTTATGCGAGTGGATGACGTCAACTCCAGTTGCTTTTGACATGCGATTCAGCACGTTGTTTTCGGGTGTGGCAGAACCAGGTCGCTTTTGAACCCTTGTCGAAGTTTTCAGCATGTGACGTTGGCAAGTCGGACCGATATCAAGAACTTGAGACTATATTGTTCCTTTCAGACATGTGTGACGCCACTTTTCGTTCCATACTTTCAGCAAGGCTACCGTGGTCTCTCTCTCTCTCTCTGTCTCTCTCTCGCTGCCGTTAAAATACGTTGATACTTTACTTCTAGTGCAAGTGTTGTTCAGTTATCACAAACACAAATGTAGTCAGCCAGCATGCACTCTTTTCCTAGTAGACTCAAGGCCTGCAGTCGGGTAGTGTACATCATGCATGCACAAGTGACAAGTAGTGCAACATGATATTTGACACGGCCCCTTGGTTAAAAGACCTTGTAGTGTCCTTTAACCATAGACCCAAAAGGTGGTATTGACAGTAGTGGCAAAAACGAATGCACATGTTGTTTGCCGATGCTACTGTAGCGAACAGGCATGTAGTCTCTTAAAAAAAGATGACCGAAGGTAGGTATCTACAGCGCTGCTGTCTGTAGTTCAACTAACCTTCAAATGATCAGAAAAGTGAAATTGCTGTACAAGAACCCTAGTTGGTTCTCAGTCATCTCGTAGTACGATGACGTAGTACAGCACGTAGTTGCAGCTCCACCTGGAGATCAGGTGTGCTTAGTCCAGTGTTGGACTCGGTAGTTCTGGACTTGGCTGACGCGGTAGTCCAAGCCTGCATAGTGGTTGGTAGTGAATGTGTTGAGGAAGTCTGGACCGCCACGAAGGCGGTTGTAGTCGCATTCCGGTGGTGCAAGTGCTTGGCCGGTGGTAGTGAGGTAGTTGTGGAGTAGTAGTTTGTGTTGCATGGAAAGATTTGTAGCCGTGAGGAGGGTGATGCCGTAGTAGGTGACACTTTTGTGTAGCATCGTGTTGATGGACTTGTAGTGGTGGTCTTGAAGTTGTTGTGGTTGGTCGAAGTAGTTGAGTAGTTCTGGTAGGTACAGGGGCATGTGATAGTTCCAAATGAAGTTGTTGGACAGGTTGAATGTAGTGGTGATCTGGTCCAAGTTGTAGGTGATTCGGTGTAGTCGTTGATGTAGCTGGCGTGTAGGTAGGTGGTGCTCATCTTTGATGGAAATCATGTGGCTCACGTAGTCGCGGCAGAAGTTGACGAGTTGTCCAGCGCTGACAAATCGTAGTAGAACTTCTGGTGGAATGTGTAGTTGGATGATGACCATCGAGTTGGTGTACTGGGTTGTGAGGTGTAGTGATGTAAGGTTGTAGTAGTAGAAGTTGACTGCCTCTGAAAGACGTAGGTGAAGAGGTAGTGAGTCGTAGTGTGGCATCCGTAGGTCTGAAGGTAGGTCGTGAACTGGTAGGTTGTAGTTGAGCTCGGGGATGGGTGTAGTTTGTTGTTGACTTAGTAGTTGGAACTCCTCGAGCGTCAAAGCCGCGTAGACCCTGAAGTAGTTCTGCTCCGGGTCGATCGCTGGAGTGTCGGGGATGTTGTTCTCAGTTGTAGTGAGGTGTGCCAAGATGTCGTCGGGTCTGTAGAAAGGTGCCGGTGTGGGTAGTTGGTGATTGAAGTTGTAGTTGAGGGAGTTGTAGGCCTCAGGTAGTGGAGTGGCCAAAGTAGCCATGCTGCCGGAGTCGGTAGTGCCCTGCCGGTCCGGTGTAGTACTGCCAGCCTGTTGTTCGACGGGCAGAGTAGTCTCTGGCGCTGATGTAGTAACCTCCATCGGGCGTAGTCGCATCCACGGGCGTAGTTCCAGCCATTGCTGGTAGTTTGGCCTATCGAGATGCAGTGAAACGGGGCAGACAGTAGTGAGCCAATGTTAGCTCACAAAAGCACATGCGGGCATGTAGTAAAACACAAAACAACATGTAGTGTTGACTCAAGCCGCCAAAAGCCGCCAAAAGTGCAAGTGCAAATTACTGGTGGCTACAATTACTATTACTTGTAGTCACTGTTACTGTTACTGTTACTTAAATGCAGGTAGTTACATATGGCCATATACAAACTGTTGTGATTGATGTGCAACAGTTGTGAAACAGTTGTTGTTCGTAGTGCTAAACACGTATGCCAATGCTCTGTATGAGCCTCTGTAGTGTTTCTTTGCTAATGTATTTTGTGAACAAGTCTGAGCTGTTGTGTAGTGTGTTGATTTTGAGGATTCTGATGATGTCGTGCTTGATGAGGTCTTGTGTGTAGAGAAATTTAAGGTCGATGTGTTTTGCTCGTTTGCTAGTGCCTTGTCGTGTAGCAATGCTCTTGCCTGCTGTGGAGTCTGTGTGGATGCGTAGATTTAGCTTGCTGCAAATGTTGGTTTCAAGTAGGAAGTTTCTGAGGTGTAGTCCCTCATTGACTCCTGTGCAAATGGCGTAGAGTTCAGACTCTGCTGAACTGAGTGCTATTGTAGCTTGTGTTGCGCTGCCAAATGCAACTGTTGTTCCTAAAAAGATGATGTTGAAACCTGAAGTTGACTTCCTGGTAGTAGGGCATCCTGCCTAGTCGGCATCGACATGAACGTCGAGATCCAGGATGTTGTTAGTGTTTGCTCTGAGTGTTGTTGTTGGTTCTATGGTGAATTTGTAGTGCTTGGTGCCGTTCAAGTAGCGTAGTAGATGTTTGACTCTCTTTTGTGAGAGTTCTGTAGGTGCTGTGAGGTCTCGTGCTAGTTCTTTTGTGGAGTATGCGATGTCTGGTCGTGTGTATGCTAACCATTGCAGTTTGCCAACAATCCTTCTGTACCTTTTGTGTTGTTCGTGGTCAAGTAGTGCTTCATCTTCTATTGTCGGTTTGTAGTGTGCAATTCCTGGAGTGTTCACTGGGTTGCAGTTGTTCATTCCAGACTCCTCGATCATGTTGTCGATGTAGGAGTCCTTTAGTCCCAGGTTGCAGTAGTTGCCAAAGTGGTCGATGTTTCTTCCAAGAAATTGTTGTGGTTTGCCAGGTTCGAGGTAGCCGATGTGCTTGAGAAGGACCTGCTTCTGGATGGCCTCGAAGGTGGAGTCGACAGTAGTCTTGTCACCAAGTACCAAGAGATCATCCACGTAGACCATGATGTAGCAGTCGCGAGTTGCATTGGTGTAGACGTTAGGTGCTGACTTTAGTCTTACAAAGCTGAGCTTTTGTAACACTTCAGCCAGGTAATCCTGCCATGCTTTTGGTGAACTGCGTAGTCCACACATGGCTTTCTTTAGTTGCCAGATTTTGTCCTGTTGTGGACAAAGTTCTTTAGGTGGCCAAGGGTAGACGTCACGTTGTTTACCGTCGTGGTCTTTTGCGATGGGTGCGTGTAGAAATGCTGTAGAGACGTCGCCTAGTCGCGCGATCCAGTTTGGTCGTGACATTTGTAGTGCGAGAAGTGTCCGGAGTGTCGTGAACATTGGTGTAGAGGCGTAGACGGAGTCTTCGTCCTCGATCTTCTCTGTGTAGCCTTTTGCGACGATTCGACTTCGCACTCCTGGTCCTTTCTTCCTGTGTACCCATCTAGTAGGTATCGCTTCTCTTATGACGTTGTCGTCGACGGTAGACGCATCTACTTCGTCGTAGACGTCATGTAGCTTCATTTGATTTGACTCGTGTTTCATTCCTTCCAGTAGTTGTGTTTCGTCGTAACCTTCGTTGTCGAAGATTATGGGTTGGTCTTCTGAGGTGTCGTCGTTTGTGTAGGGTGTGATGAATTTGCCGTTGGGAAGTGTCACTGCGTTAATTTTCTGTCGTAGTGGTGGTGGTTCTTTGGTTGCTTGCTCCGTTGATCTGATTGTAGTGTCCTTTGAGGTCTTCTGTGCTTTAGTGGGTTGCATTACTTCTTCCGGAGTTAAACGTCGTAGTGTTTGTCGAGGTGGTGCTGGGAGTGGTGGATGCTGTCGTCCGGTTGGTGAAGTAGCCATCGGACTATCCGGTAGTGGTCGTGAACTTGACGTCGATGTTGACGGAAGTCGAGGAGGTGGTGTGGTGCGTTGTTGTTTTGTTGCGGGTTCCGCAACGATGTCGTCCGTAGCGTTCGTTTGTTGTCCGAAATCTTGCGTGGACCTTCTTTTCTCTGACGGTGGTAGTTGCGCATCCAACAGTGTTGCGAACGATGGGTTGTAGGTGTTCCGTCGTGGTGCCCACGGTGTGCCGGAAACTTTGTTCAATAGTGCGAGGTCGTATTTGAAGTCCGGTTGTAGTCTCCGCACTGTTCGTACCTTTTGTACGCCTGATTCCGTTGCGACGTAGTTTTCTCTGGTTTCGGAAACTTTTCCGAGCCAGATGCATTTCTGTATCCGTAGGTCTGCTTTTGGGAGTTTCTTGTGTTGTGGTGGAAGGTAGAGTAGTGTCTCGCCAAATTCGCAGATTGCTCGCTCGTAGTTTCTTCCCCAGCGGCGTTCGAAGCTTGTGTAGCCGTCTGAGTGAATGACGTGGCGATTTACCGTCCATGCTGCGTGTCGTACTATCCAGGGTAGTAGACAGTGCTTTGTGGACATCGTCATGCTGTAGTTGCTTTCAACCTGAGCTTTGACGACGCGGATTTGTCCGAGAAGTGTTCTATGTAGTCGCTCAACGCTTCCTTGACTGTTGCTGCTGTAGGATGAGCCGACTTTAGATGCTGTTGCTTGTAGTAGTGCATTGAGTGTGTCTTCGTTGTCGCTTTGTAGTATGCCGTGTGTTCTTCCGCATTCAAAGATGAATGCTTGTAGGTTGTTGATCATGTAGTCCATCATTGATGGTTTGTCCGGAACCAATACCGCCATGCACAGTTGTGTAGTAACATCAACTGCCGTTAAGACTGGTATGGTCTTCGGATCTTGTTGTGATTTGATGTAGGCAAAATCCACTTGGATGATGGGTTGTCGTGATTGTTGTTTCTTGTAGTTGTCCTGGCGTCCTTTGCCTTGAACGCAAATTGGACACCAATTTCTGTATGGTAGGTGTGTCAAGTTGTGTTCTGCTATTTGTTGTGGAGTGGGCTGCTGAGGTTGTCGTAGTCCTATTGCTCTGTGTGCTTCATGATGCTCGTGTTGTTGTTCCTCATCGTGGTTCTCCTGGATGTACTCGTAGTCTTTCTTCACGGTGAACCTTGTTGTTCCTTTCCATTGAAATGGTAGTGCTGCGTTGCCCATGACTGTCCAGTCATCTTTGCGTTGGGAAACTTCTCCAAAGTTGTTGTGAGTGATTGTAGTTCTGTGAGGTTCGAGTGTGCTGATTGGTGGATGTCCTGGTCCATCTGTTGGAGTGAATAGAGTTGTTCTAAGTGATGTGTGGTGTCTTATCCAGTGTTCACCTTGTCTTTCCCAGTAGTCTTGGTTGTCCTCCTGTGCTGTGAGTGGTCTGTGGATTGTCTCCTTTGGTTGTGTGGTGTCAAGATTTGTAGAAGGTGCTGCTTTAGGTCTCCATATCTTTTGTGGTGCTCGTAGTTGGATCTTTGATCTGGTTGGTGGTGTGTCCATTAGCCGTTGTGGTTGTGAGCTCTGCCTTGTTGGTGTGGTCTTTGATGTTGCTCTGCGTGTAGGTGTTATCTTTCTTCTGAATCTGGTTTCTCCAGTCCAGTTGTCACCTTCTAGTCTTCGTTGTAGTTCTTGCTTGGAAAGTTGTGTTGGGTTCTCTTGTAGTTGTTCTTGCTCTTGCCCTTGTCTGTTGATGATGGTTAGTCGCCAATCATCTAGTTCTTCTTCAGGTATTGGGCAACCACTGTTGTGTGGTGTGAATAGTGCTTTGCGTGGTCGTTTGTGTACTCTGATGGCGTAGTCACCATCAAGTTTCCAGTAGTCAGTGTTTCCACCAAGGATCTGTCGTAGTCCTTGGTCTGTGTGTGTGAGTGGTGCGATTTGTTCTTGTTGTTGTGCTGCTCTCTCTGTAGGTTGAATCACAGCAATGGATTTTCCACTGTCTGTAGTCATTGGATAGATGTCGAATCCTGTAGGGATGTCGATCTTCTCTGCTCGTAGGTAGAAAAGTCCTGAGTGTCTGATGAGGTGTGCTTGTTGTTGTCCATGTGTGATGGTGCAGTGTCGTGGAGTGAAGTCAAGTCCATATCCTCTATCAAGTAGTCTTGATGCACTGAGGATTGGGTACTTCACATCACAAACGTAGTAGGGTATCATGATCCTGAAGTTGTCCTGCTTGTAGGGAACGTACTTGATGCCTTAGACAAGAATCTTCTTGTTGGTAAAGTTGTGGAACCGATTCTCCACAAGGTCGTAGCGGTAGGTCTGGTGCGTAGTCCTTCGGGCAAACGTGTGTAGACGCTCCTGAGTCGATCAGCAGGTGGTGGTATGACTTGAAGTTGTAGTACATGATGTAGTGTGTGATAGTGTTCTCAATCTTCTTGTTCCTTTGTTGTTGTCTGGCTGCTGCTATATCAAAGTGTGGCTGTGTGTTGTCTTCTTGTAGGAATTGTTGAAAGCTCTTGCTGTGGTCGTTCCATGATGTTGTGTGTGTTGTTCTCTTGCCAAGTAGTGATTTGTGCTTGTGTAGTCGTGAGTTTGCTTGTCTGATGTGTCCAATTGTGAGGTGTGACTCGTTGATGCCTCCAATGTAGTTTGCAGTGTCCTCATAGCTGTTGTCATTCCAATCCCAGCTGTTGTCATAGTCGTAGTCGTTCCAGTTCTCCTCCATGTAGTTCACCTCGTGTTGTCCTTCTTCTCCTTCGTAGTACCAGTCCCAAGTGTCGTTCACATCCTGAGGTAGTTCTTCATTGTTGTCGTGATCTGCTTGTTCTTGTTCTAGTGGATGTAGTTCTTCTCCTTCTCCTATGTGCCATACTGGCACTCTGCAGTCTTGTGCCCAGTGGCCTGGTTTGCCACATCGATGGCATGTTGTGTAATTGTTGTTTCCTTTTCCTTTTGATTTGCTGTAGTTTCCTTGGCCTTTGTAGCCTTTGCTTGATCCATGTCCTTTGGATCCTGAGTAGCCTTTTCCTTTGTTCTTGTTGTATCCTCCTTTGTTGTAGTTTCCTTTGCTGCCTTTGTCGAATCCTTTGTAGTGGCCTTTGCTTCTGTACTTACCTTTTCCTTTGTTTCCTTTGTAGTGTCCTTTGCCTCCATATTTGCCTTTGCCTTTGTAGTTTCTTCCTTTTCTCCAAATGTTGTCCACGTCCATCGGTGCTGTCCCACCATTGTAGTTTGTGCCAACTGCTGAGCTCGCTCTTGAGAATGCAGAGATGGTTTTGTAGTAGTCCAGGATGACAACTCTGATCTCGTTGTAGTTCGTGATCTGTCCAGCACGTAGTTGGAGATGCTGTTGGAGTGCTCCTTTGGTCTTGTTGAGTAGTATTGCAATCTTTACTCTATCTGGTAGTGCTGTGCCGTTGTCTTTCTCGTAGCGGTTGATGTCGTATTCCCACTGTAGGAATTGTTCTTCAAATTGTGCTTCATTGAATGTAGGTTCCAGTAGTTTGGTGAGGTAGCCAACACTGCGTGTTCCTACTGGTAGGCTGAACCTGTTGCGCAAAAGCCGTAGTGTTTCACATCCATTGGCATTGTAGCGGTTTTGTCTAACCACTGTAGCTGCTGCTCCTTGGCAGATGTTGATGAGGATGTAGTGTAGATCTTGTGAGAGGTCTACTGCTTTTACTGCCTGTGTAGGGTCGCGTATGTGGGCTCTGATGTCTGCATCTTCAATTTGTCTTGTAGCTGCTTGTGCTAGTTGTAGCACCATGTCGAAGTCTCGGTCGATAAGTCCGAGATATGCTTGTAGTTTGAACAGCCACTCTTCATACTGTGAGTAGTCACCAGTGAAGAACGGTGGTGGCAGTTTGTATTTGTGTAGCCTTTGGACGTCTTCCTGCTCCTGTGTTGTTGTTGTAGTTGTGGCTCCTATTGTCTCTTCTGCTGCGGGCCCGTTGTCTGCTCCTGTAGTTGGTTGTGCTGATGCTGCTGCTGGTTCTCCTGACATGTCGTAGTAGTTGGGCATGTTGGTTGCCTGTGCAGTTGTAGTACTTACTGCTGTTACTGGAGCTCCCCTGTGTTTAGCATCTCAGCTCCGCTACCACGTTAAAATACGTTGATACTTTACTTCTAGTGCAAGTGTTGTTCAGTTCTCACAAACACAAATGTAGTCAGCCAGCATGCACTCTTTTCCTAGTAGACTCAAGGCCTGCAGTCGGGTAGCGTACATCATGCATGCACAAGTGACAAGTAGTGCAACATGATATTTGACAGCTGCCTCCCTCCCTTCCTGAATTCCTTGCTCTCCTCTCTGCTCCTCTCCTCTCGCTTTCCATATCTCTGCCCCGCGTTTATTCTCTACCTTCGCTCCTCTCTCTGGCTTGGTCTCGTGAGTTGGTTAAAGAAATAAATGAACAAGAGAGGAATGTTACAGTATGTGGGTGAATGAAATGAGCCAGTCCATTCTTTCCTCTTCCTCGTCTTTCGTTCAGATAATGCCATCCAAGACTCACAGACAATCTCAAATACGATAACACAGGAAATAGATGGACCATCGACAGGTAATCTGTAAAGGTATGACCATATCATAAGACAGAACAATAACCATGAATCATTACTGGTGTTCCTTCTCTCACTCTTGGATCTCGTTTCTTCCCCACGTTCCTTTCACCTACATTGGCTCCCTGCACTCGCTCTCCTAGTCAAGGTCAGTCCACATGTGGGAAGGAAAGCGTGAGTGCCATTCCCATTTCTCGCTTCTCTGTCATTCACATGTTGACTCTGAAAGCGAGATAAGGACAGCAATGAGGATAGCAGATTTGTTCATCTACCTATCCACCTGCATTGTGCTTATTAGTAGCTGGAAAACGTGCATGGATAAACAGATGAAACAAGAAATGGACAGTGGGTATTTGTGTTGCTTGGTTTGTTTGCTTTTCCTGTTGTCTGTCCCACTCGCTAGCAGATCATGGGCGAGCAAATGAGGATAGAGAGACACTCATCTTCCCTTCCCAACTAATACTCTCTACGTCAGGGAAAGGGTGTAAGAGAGTGATGCTGGCAAGTTCCAATTCCTATCTGGCATCTTCGCCTGGTGTAGCCCCAAGAAAGAGGGAAATGCTAACTCGCTCTTCGCCCAATGGAAGTCCACTGAAAGTCAAACCAATGGGCCGAAAGCAGGACATGGGAATGATGGACCTCCCTTGGCTGAACTCAGAGAATGATTCGCGAGTACACGGTGGAGGGAAGCGCTACTCTCTCATCCCTTTAATTGCTGTCGCTCGCTCTTGATTTGTTTGTATTCTAGGCCGGAGACATAAATACAACGAGTGAGTGAGACAATGCAAACAGATATTAAGAGAGTGTCTGTTTATCTCTGTCTCTCGTCCCTACCTCTCATTTAGTTCTTGTCTTTGAGGTAGGAAGAGACGAGTCCAGGTACAGAAGTGAGTTCGCGCTTGGCATGTCTTAACCTCTACCTCCAATTGCTCCCTCTTTACCATCCCCCACTGAGAGAGGCAAATAGGGAAGATATAGAAGGGGAGCGGAGAAAATGATAAGATTATCAGTTTTAATGTCAATTCAATTTCCTTTCTATCTCTCATTCGTTTCTTGCAAGCGCTTCGCGTTGCCCGCCTCGGCCAGAATGCTTTTGGCTGGCTTTGAGGTACCGTGTTTTGGTCCGCCTTGAAGTCTTTTGTTTGCTTGAATGAGTGAGTCGGCACGGAAGTGCGCGGGGTGCATGTTATGGCAGCAAGGGCTAGATAGAGCAAGAGCCGCAGTCAGAGAGCCACGGAAGGGCAGTGGACTGGGCAAAGCAAAGCCACCTCCAAGTCAAATCCCTCAAATCCCCCCGAGAAACCGGCCAGTCAAATCCTTAAACAAACTGGTCCAACTCCAGTCAAATGCCAAGAAAACCGGTCGGGCTGAGAATAGACATAGGTGGATGGGCCACTCTCTCTCTTCAGAACGGTGTGTGCTCTTTCCCTCTCTTTCGCGCGGCCAGCCCGCTCGCTCGCTCGCTCCCCCCCCCTCACTCACTCACTCACTCGCTCGCTCGCTCACTCACTCACTCACCCAGCTCACTCTCGTTGTTCTTCTTTTCCCTTCCTTCCTTCCTTCCTTCCTTCCTTCCTTCCTTCCTTCCTGCCTTCCTTCCTTCCTTCCTTCCTTCCTTCCTTCCTTCCTTCCTTCCTTCCTTCCTTCCTTCCTTCCTTCCTTCCTTCCTTCCTTCCTTCCTTCCCTCCTTTGATTCATTTGTTTTTCTGTTTGTCTGTGCTGTCCTTTTTTTAAATTCTCTCTCTCCTTCCTCTCTCCCACTCTTTGTTGCCTGTAGCCTCGGCATATTGCTTATCTCTTTATCCGAGGATCTCCAGGGATTAGCAGGCCTTGCTTTTTTTCGAGCCTTGGCTGCACAAGAAGGCATTCCTCAGATATTTTGGTGATTGCCACTCAGAAACCCGCCGCTTGTGTCACAATGCTTTGGACAAGACTCGCTTGGACAGTCAGCAGACTCACTAGTATACTGTGAAGGTACTCTTGGTGCCAGGAGTTGTCTTCGCTGACTAGCCGAGCCACCGTAGCCTATGTTGCATGGGCATAGAGCTGCACTGGTTGGGATATTTGGATCTGAGCAAAACCTGAGTCACAATCAAACCCCGGTAGATGAAGGTTAGTAAGGGACGATCCCAACCATAAATAGCCGCGGCCGCCTTCTTAATTATTTAAGTGCTTCTGGGTGAACCATCTTTGTAGGTTTTGATTTTGACTCACCTCACGATCCCTCTTGAACACAAAGAGTTCATGGCCTGCCCGACCCGCGGGACATCGCACGGTTCCCCCAGCGCGCGCCCGAGGCAGCAACGCCACACGCCTTTTCGGGCCGCCGCCATGGCGAGTGCCTCTCGCATGGGATCTCGTCAATGTGGAAACCTCGTTGGGTGGTTTCCTGTTTGGTCTCAGATTGAACCAACCAAATACAAAACAAAGGGTGCCCTGCAAAAAGACGGCCCAAATATGATCCAGCTGTGTTTTGTGGCCGGAGAATACCGCGGTGGCGTGTGAAAGCTGGAGGCGCATCATCTCTTGACAGCCCTTTCTGAATGGACGCGTTTCACAGCGGTGTCAAAATCAGCGGGACCTGGGCGGGCACAATGTAAGTTGTCACGGCCAGGTGCTCATTGGGCGCACTGACCACTGGCTTTGGACAGAGGCATCCGTGGGAGGGATCTCATGCTTGGCGAGTGCCGTCACCAGCGGGCCATCTGACATGCTTGCAGTCGCGTGTTGGAACCCGGAAGAGAAGTGTGTTCGGGCCGAAGGTCTTGGTCGGAAATGTAGCGGCTTCAAGGCAAGAAGCGGTTGGCTTGGTAGTTTGCATGTGAAACAAAGCGGCACGGGCTGACTTTTTGCACTACAGCCCGTTCCTTGTACGAGTCCCTTGGCACTTGGCACGTCCTAAACCTTTACCAGATGCAAACACCATGCACCATGCCAACAGTGCAAGGACCAGTCCGAGTACATGGTGGGGCTGTTGGCATCTTCCATTCCCCACGGCATCGCCGGTGTCACCGTCAAGAGCGTGAAGGACCAGTGTGGAGTGCTGAAGCACATTTTGGGCAGCGGGAATCACGATGCATGTCATGATACCTCCCGTCTGCCTTGGACCCGTGACATATGTGCGCGGACAGTCCTAAGATTTGTCGGATTAGTCAAGAGTTGCAGTTCCACAGCTATAGTGCAGTCATATTGGTGCAAATTTTGTTTGAAGCCGAGTGGCTATTCCAGCGAGTGCTTGGTCATGGCTGATGTTCCATTGACCACACGCGTGGAACTGAGCAACCCCAGGAGTTTTCTGGATGATAACAATAGCTAGGGGCATGTGACAGATGTGGATGGCATGAGATGATCAGCTGGTCAGGGGCAATGCTCTGATAACAATGGTGATGTGGCAAGCATGTTGTCGTCCAGAACCACGATTCGCGTTTTGAATGCTCACGTCGCAGGCTGCCTACGATGAGGCCTTGGAGACCCGAGTGGCGGTGCTGCTGGAGCGAGTGTCTGAGGACTGACTCCGTACAAGAGACACACACAAACGGATTCCATGGGCAGACATGCTTGCAGCACATGCCTGTGGGAGGTCCATGTTATTCTGGGTCGGACGCACTGCATGGCGTGGCTGCGGCTGAATAAGTACTAGTTACTACGATGCTGCGTTGTAGCTGCGTAGCTTTCTCAGAGCTTGCAAGCAAAGCGACCCCTCAGAGTTTTGACTGATATTGACATTGATAGGGCAGACCACAAGTGCACTTGTGTGTGTGTGTGTGTCTCTGAGTGCAAGTGTGTTTATGTCTTTGAGCCTTTGTGTTTCTGTGTTTCTATGTGCTTTTTGTCTTTGTGTTTGTGAGTTGCTGTATTTGGATGTTCGTAAGACGGTCTGCGTGTGTTCGCGAGATCTTGGCGGCAGTGTCTCGTATTTGTGTGTGTGTGTGTTGGTAAGGGTCTGCATGGATGTATGTGCGGAGTTGATGTGCCGGCCCCGGGCTCCAGCACCCGCCGTTGAGAGGTGAACACGTCTTGCCAGGATTGCAAGAAAAAATGTTGTGTTTGGGCCCGGGATGGCCTTGGCCATACCGAATTTGGCACGGGCTTTGCCGCGCTCGGGCGTTGCAATTCCGCCTTGCGACGCAGCGCTGAACTTCGTACGTTTCGAGCGGATTATTTAGAGTGTCCTTGTTTTTGGCAAGCCCTGGCCCTGTCCTTTGCTCAGGAGCAAGCCAAGGACACCGTTGAGCAGATTGAGGAGTTTGGCCTTGCTGTGAAGGCAGAGCCAATTGAGGGCGAGCGCTCCAACGAGCAGGAGGGGCAGAGGGAACGGAATCAGGCTCTCCGAGGTGACACCTTTCGAATGCATGAGGCAGGAAGGAAGTCTCTCAGAGAGCAACATGGCAGTTCCAAGCTCAGATTGGTGAACTAGGATTCAATATGCCTTGGCCTTGAGAGTGCTGCCCAGAGTGTGTAAAGACTCATACAACATGTGTTTCAGCACACTTGTCATTCAAACGGTGAATTGAATTGCGTCGTTGCTACGCAGGAGTCGCCCATCCAGCACTTCAGGCCTTACAACCTTTGAGCGAAGCTGCGCCATGTTCCTTTGATCCGTAGTTTTGCCCAAACCTCACTCTGGTGCACGCAAGCTTTGTTATCGTGAGACTTTTTCCTTATCACCTGTGGCATTCCACGGCACGCTCGGGCTCGTGGCACTTGAGAGCACGATTTTGAGACCAGGCGCATCCAGCGCGAGCTCGGGGAGGCTGGAGATGACTGGGGAAGTCAGCTGTCAGCCGTGAGTGGCACAGGCAACCCAAGCTAGACGCTTATGGCGATGGGTCAAAATCCAAATCGTACCCCCAAGTGAACATCCCAATGCCCACTAAAAAAGGTTCTAACATGGGTGCTGAATTCTCCGAAAGCCCCAAAATGGGATCCCAAAACGGTTTTGACAACCAGGGTAATATGTGCAAGAAAGCATATGCTCACCATGGCCCATGCTAGCTCACCCTTGGGTCAGCCCGCCCAATGGTAAGCAATGGCTAGGGTATGGGTTGGTTGTGGTAACTCATAGCTTTGTTAGTTTATGTTTCTAAGCTGCCTGTTGTGGGCACTGGAGGCTTCCTTGCTCACGCATAAGCGCTGCCTTTTGCCACCTGCGTGCCATGTCAGCCACTCGCAACACTGGAAGCGCGGCAACACGCCGCTTTTCAGGCGTCTATAAAGCTTTGAGGCTCAGCACATTGTGCTGGATGCCTTCAGTTTGCCGTGGCACCTGTTCAAGCATAGACTAGATCACTTGGTACATTTTTACCATCATGCAGAGGAACCAGTCTTCATTTAGTGCATTCCTTACCTGAAGAGCCGCAGACAATTGTCACTTGGCAAGCTATCTTAGGAAGATCCTCAAAGGACAGCACAACTTCCATGGGCCACGACAGTTTTGGCGATCCAGCTGAGTGGCCCAGGCGTCCGAGCTGTTGCGCCGGGCAGCCCAAGAAATAAGTCCCGACGAGATCCACCAGGCAAGGGGGTTGTTTGCGCAAGGCGTGTTTGCCGGCCAATTGCCAATGTGGGGCTGTCATGTTGGACCATGCAGCGCCTAATCCTGAACCTTGCTATTAGGCAAGTATTGCTCATTATTGTTCATAATACGCACAGTTCGTGATGTCAAGTACTTAAGGAATGCATGCGAATAGCCAGCAGGCATGTCCGCGAAGGCCCTTGTCAGGTTTACATAAATTAGCCTGTTTCCGGCCTGTACTATCTTGAGCCACAGAGCTACACCGTGGGCGAAGCAAACCAGAGACACAAATTGGAACGACCTGCTTTCCAGGGCGATGACTCTTCGTTCGACAGGCAGGGCAGAAAGACATGCAAGTGCGGCGCAGTTGCGTAGTGCTGATGCCGGGTTTGGCCCTGCAAGTATAGTGGACATCGCGAGCATTTCTTCTGTTGTATTTTCATTGTGCTGCGTTGCTTCTTCTGAGACCCGACAGACAAAAGGGAGGACCAGACGACCAGTGCTAAGCCAATCTGATCCAAGTGATGGATTTACTGCTCCACTCGCATTCCGATGTGTGGCTCAAGATTCAACCAGGGGTTTCATAGGGTTCCATTTTGATTACCCATGTTTTGCCCCACGCCCATTTGACCCTAGAGGATCTCTTCACCGTTGTTGGCATGTTTTTAAGTGCTTCTCGTCATTATTTGGGGTGTCTACAAAAAAACAGTTCAGTCAGTTTGTCGCAAGGCCCAGAGGCTTGGACATCTTGGTGAAACCTTCCTGGTCGGTCCGAATCCGAGGCACATCGACATGGTGCGGCACCTCCGCATGGAGCTGCGAGCCGCCGCCAAGGGCCTGGAGGAGGCGAAGAGCCGCTCGGCACATGGGCGGGGTTTGACGGGCTGGACAAAATCCATTTCGCACCGCTCAGAAACCCTGGAATGCTTGCCCTGTAAATACCAAAAGGATTTCCCATGGTTTCTCAGGTGCTGCGAAATAGATTTTGTCCATCCACAGTCTTGGTTGCCTGAAAGAAGAAATGGAAAGGATACTAAACAACTCGAGGGTTGTGGCAATGCAGAACAATATGGACATATGGACATTGCGTCGGTGGATCATGTTTTTCCCACCGACACACACATACACAACAAACACACGCACCGACACGGATGCAAACATAGTGCACACCACAGACACACACACACACACAAAGACACCCACGCACGCACACGGCCACGTCACACACACATGCATCGCGATGGAGTTATTTGTGACATGACAAGCTGAAAGGCCAGCCTAGGAAATGGTGGACAGGCAAAAGGGGCGGGTCTTGTGGGATACCGAGACAGCCTTTCTACCAGAATGACACATAGCAGCTGACAGGCATGCTGTCCACTCCCATTCTTGGATAGAGGCTACATGTACAACATGCTAAGCTTCACAGGAAACGACAGGCAACTGTGCACCAAGCCTGCAAGTTGCACGCGCAATTGGAATTCCGGCATCGTGGGATTTCATGCAAAGTGAATGGGAAGTGCCTTGTTCGGAGTCTTCTTAGCATTGGCGAAAAAGCCCCGTAAGACCGACCTGATGCAGCTTCTGAACAGCATAAGCCAGACCTGTCCGAAAGTGGTGGTTGCTCCCATGCATGCTAAAGCCCAGTTTGGAGCACTGGTATTGAATCGGATGATATCGTCATGTTTTCTGTTGACGAGTCACATGTTGGATGTGCTGTTGACTGAACACAGGACGTGAAAGGCCACTGTGGCCATCCATTCATGTCTGCCAGCCCAGGTGAAACCAAGGTGAACGGGAAGGCCGGAAGTTGGGCAGAAGGGAGGACAGCGCCGTGACATGCCTGATGCATATGGAGCCTTGTCACCATGGCACGGGCATCGGGTTGCGCCTCTTGGGCCAATAGATGAAAGGAGTGGACGTCAAGCTCTGATGATGCAAGAATCAAACTGCCATCATTTGTCCTTTATCCAAACTTTTAGGTCCTGCATGGGCTGGTGCCGGATGATCGTATTTTTTCTCATTTAATTTTCGTATGCTGCTTTGCCCAGATGTAATTCGACTGCCGCTATGTTGCAACCTTGGAGAGCTTCATGAGATGTGTGTGTGTGTGTGCGTGCGTGGGTGGGTGGGTGGGTGGGTGTGTGTGTGTGTGTGCGTGCGTGCGTGCGTGCGTGCGTGCGTGCGTGGGTGGGTGGGTGTGTGTGTGTGTGTGGGTGTGTGTGCGTGTGCGTGTGCGTGTGCGTGTGCGTGTGCGTGTGCGCGTGCGCGTGCGTGTGCGTGCGCGTGCGCGTGCGGGTGTGTGTGTGTGTGTGTGGGTGCGTGTGTGTGTGTGTGTGTGGGTGGGTGCGTGCGTGCGTGGGTGGGTGTGGGTGTGGGTGTGGGTGTGGGTGTGGGTGTGGGTGTGGGTGTGGGTGTGTGTGTGTGTGTGGGTGTGTGTGTGTGTGTTTGTTTGTTTGTTTGTTTGTTTGTTTGTTTGTTTGCGTGCGTGCGTGCGTGCGTGCGTGCGTGCGTGCGTGCGTGCGTGGCAAAGAAACGGCACCCAGCAAATGTGGATTGTTCCTCAGGTTTTTCCTTAAATCAACCTGAAACGGGTACCTTCAACACCTCATGTGCAGCACATCGAGTTGCAGATGTGTAACCTGTCCATGTCGCGCAGGTTGCCAACGGCGTCTCCCAGCCGAGATGACATGTCAGTCCATTTCTCCGTGGGCATTTTGCTCTCTACAGGCTTCCCAGAGCCAAGAGGGTTTCTTTGTCAGAGTTCATGTTGCGAACTCAGATGTCACGGTGTCCTATGCTGTTCCAACGGCACTGCGGGCGCCAATTCACCAGCATGTATCATCCTCTCTGCCTGAAAGACCAGGAACACACAGTCAGGGCGATGCAGGCCTCAGAGAAAGCTGCTGTTGCTTGAGTTGTACATGGTATGATTTCGCAATCAACATCACAAACACCTGAGACGGTTTGGCTTCTTGGCATGTGGGCAGTCGGCTCTGGGATGCAGGCAAACAAGCTAAATCAGAGGGCAGCTGCAGCTTCAGTCTGACTGGGCTGAGTCAAGTGTGCTCGCTTGTTCAGAGCGTTGGCTCTTTGGCTCTGCAATTTAGCGCTTCACTCAGACCTACACAGAGCTGCCTGAGGCATCAGCAAAAGACTTGGCAATACTTGGCATTTTGTGGTGCTTAGCAACCGCGTAGAGCAATGCAGCATCTCAAAGAGTGCCCGTGGGATCGAAACACGCCGTGGAGGCAGGAATCTCGCGTGTTGCCGTTAATTGAAATGACTTGGGTGCTGAAGGACACTCATTGTGATGGAGGATTGAATATGATCACGACGATGAAAGGGGGCAGCTAGATCCTTTCACCGACTGAGACTTGCTAGACGGTGTTTTTGTTGAAACACTGTTTTGCAAGCAGCGCGAATCAAGGCGGTGGGAGGGAAAAATTCAGCAAGCTGCGGCCAAATTGATGCTGGCGCTGCTTGAACTCTGCCGGGCGGTGAGGATGAAGAATTTGCAGGAAGAAGAGGAGATGATGATGGTGATGATGATGGTGATGATGAGGAGGTTGACAGTGACGGGGGTGTTATAATAGCACGCGTACATGTTTGCGCGGTTCGCGAACCCTTTGCGGCATTACATTGCCTGATTCAGGGCTGGGTGCCGCTGGTAGAACAATGTCCAATTGGTTGGTGCAGCTGCTGTGCCAGATGTGTCGCTTCTCAGTCATGTGTGGCTGGTCCTTGCGCCTTCGCGCCTGATACTAATATCTTTTCCGCGGGATCTATGTGGCACATGTGCCAGGGTCAAAAGACCCGACATCCATCCAGCCTTTTGGGCAAGCACGTGCTTGGAAGCCAACCGTTTGAACACCCAGATGTCAGGCCTGCAGCATTGCCGATGGGGACCACTTCCTTTGACCAGCGCGAGGCGGGGGCCACATGAGAATGCAAGCATGAAGTACCCAGACATTCTGAAGAATAGACTCAATAGACATTGACATATTAAGGTGTGACTCAAAATTAAACTGGAGGAGTTACACAGGTGTTTGATCCATATTTCCACTTACCAGGGTTCCATTTTGATACCGGTTTTTTGAGCCACTGCCGTATCCTCTCTTGTGCGCATTTGTACTGATTTGGACTCAGAGCAGGACCTGGCCATCGCCAAGAACCTCTTCATCTATGGGGAGATGTCCCCCAAAGTGGCACAGCCGACTGGGCTGGAGGAAACAGTAAGGCGCCACGTTTTTGCCAACATGTCTGTCTGAGCACCTTTTCAAGCAATGGGGTTCATCATGAAAGCTTTTGATGCCTCAGCGTGAAACCGGCCACGTCGCTCGGCTTTGGCCGGCTGGCAGGATGGCCATGAAGAATCGTCAGGGAGAGTTTCCACGGAAGGAGGAGCTCAGGAGCGCCAGCTATTTGCCTAATGGCTGGGAGGACCGGGCGAAACGAAGCAGATGCGTGTGGGGAGGTTCCAATGTGGGCGTTGCACGCGAAATTCTGCCAGACTTTCCCGTTCAGTATTGCAAGTGTGTTGCATGTGGGGAATGAGCGTGTTCCCTAAATCTGTCACAGCTGATGTTGGTTTACTGGCAAACGTGCAGAATGTGTTGGAACAATGCCAGTGAAACTTGCACCTGGTTGCCAGACAATATTTCCTGGCTGTGCTTCTTGCATACCTTGGGAGGCATGTTGCATTTTCGAAGCTAATCATCGTTTGAATGTTTTGTGTTAAATGCGTTGCCATTTTTTGCCAAGCCTCGACCAGCCCGCTCGATTTCTTGGCTGAGTTTGCAATGTAATGGCAGCGCCCAAAACCCTTGTGGACAAATTAGTTGGTTTTACTATTTTGTGTTTGATGGGAGTGCTAGTAAGGCTAACGGCACCCTTGTAAGCATATTACGGTAGAACCCAAAGTCAAGCTGTTTTGGGCAGCGTTCTTTTGGAATATCAGTTTCTGACATGCAAGAGACGCTGTCATGGGTCGCTTGAGCCTGACATGCAGGACTACAAGAAGTTCAGCAAGCCTGACTTCACGAAGTCCTTCTCCTTCATCAGGACGCCATAGTGTGGCGCTGTTGCGTCGGTGTCGGGACTCAGGCGATTTGGCCCATGGGTCAGGTCCCAGTCTGGCGGCCAGCAACTGCCAGTCTGCCGCCTGTTCCGCCAAATCACTCAACTAAATGGGGGCCGGGAATGGACATGTCTCTTGTGCAACTCCGATGACTCGCAGGAATGGCTGCAGCTTTGAAGGCAAGTCTTCCCCCGTAGCCTCACGACCTCACACAGCTGGCTGTATTGAAGAGATGCTGACGAGCCTCGGCTGAGTAAATCTAGTCGGGATGCAACGCTGGAGTGGAAGTTAGCTTTCACGGGGTGTGCGAGTGTTTGTGTAATGGGCCTTTTCACACATTGTTGTTTCAGTTTGAACTGGTTGCTTGCGCACGGCTCGCTGGCCCAAGTGTTAGCAATCTCAGCAGGACAAACATATTGTTGGGCATGTCATGTGCGCTTGTGGTGGTGCTACGCTCTTTGGGCTCGGAACAACATTTGCCCCTAGAATTCTATGTAAGAAGAAACTAAATAGACATGTTCAACTCTTGTTTACGGGGGGATTGCTCGGGTCAGACTCAAAACACTGTTGAAGTTTTGGCTGACTGTTGAGCATCCCTTCTGGCTAAAACAGGTTATTGTAAACACTTCGCGCTACCCACCGGTTACCCACCTTGGGCCAGTATCGGCCGGTTTACAAAGATGTACTGTGGGTGCAGTTCACGCGTTTCTACCTCTTAGTCTTCACATGCTGGATGCTGCTTGAAGAAGCATGCACAGGGATTGAGCGGCATGAATGCGTGGCCAGCCGTGTGGCTTGGAACTAGCTGAAGCCCCAAAAGCTGAGGGGCTGCGCGCGTGGCCTAAGCCATGCTTCATAAGCTACAGCCGAAGTCCACGGGCAAGGGGCTGGGGGGCTACACGTGGCCTTGACGGCCGGAACCGCAGCCGGCGAGCTAAGAGCTGGGGCCAGGGCGTGAGGCTCGCTCTGGAGAGCGCCGTAGCGCAAGGCCCCAAGGCTTGCAGCCAGCGGACGGATTGGGGCTGGGCAGCTGCAGCCGCAGTCCAAGGAACCTGCGCGACGGGGCTCGGCGAGGGCTCTGCGCGGGCCAAGTGCGTGTCGGCCATCAGGTTGCCTTGTTACTCTCAGTCCCTAAGTTCATGGGCTGTATTTTTTCGGAAGACCGTGATAAAAGTCCAGACTTTCTTTGCACACTCCAGCCAGCGCAGCTGAGGCAGCTGGAGCATGGAAGGTCCTATGATCTGAAGAGGGATCTGACCACTTCCCGGTCCTGAAAGCCGAGGCGAACTGTAATCAAGCAAATATCACTCATGTGATTCAAACTACGCCATTTTTCAGGCCAGCGTTTGAACGGACTTGTAAGCAGAGCTGCGCTTGTTTGAGCAGACCTGCTGTTTCCTGCGCAAATGCTTGAGAATGGGTTCTGGCAGTTCCTCTCTGCATTTCAGGTGCCATGAAACGATTGGGCCCGGCATCGATTTGAGGCCGCCTGCCCACACAGAGTCTTTGGACAAGCTGGCCACGCGAACGTGGTCCCGCATGACGATACTTGCACGAATGGCGGTCTGAGTGATTTATTGCCATGGAAGTATGCCTCGGATAGCGAGGCCACAAGACTATGTTTGCTCTTGTTTGCAGCATTGATAGTTGCTTCCTGCGGACGCATTTAGATGACTCAAGAGACATTGACAAGACCACTGCATAGCTGCGCTTAGCAACCAGTTTGTTCAGGAGGCTCCTCGCATCACGCGAGGGTGCAACACCGGTTGAGCTAAGCCCAGGAATGACAAGACGCATTTCGGATGGCATTTTGTTGACACAGCGCTGATCTTCTTGACACATCTCTTCAGCGTCTCAGTCAACGAAATATCTCGTCTAGATCCAGTGCATTTCGAAACCTGAGCAATGCCTTTGTGCTAGTGATAGCGCTCCCATGCATCATGCAGCCAAGGGAGCGGCCGCAAAGTATGACCTCCAGCATGCGGATGTCTGCGCTAGCCCCAGCTTTGGCCGGGAGGCTGCCAAGCAAAGTGCAGCGGTTGCTCGTTTCCTGTTTTCTGTGACAAGTTTGAGCAGATATGAACCCATGCGTACTTGTCTGCTGATCTTTCAAGCAATCAGACGCTGTAGGCCTTCCCCTACACATGCCCCATGTCTCCATTTTGCATGGTCAGATAGAGCGCAGCTTTCAATCCATCAACTCCCTGTTTGATGTGGCTGAGCCGTTCACGAGTGAATCGTTGCTTCATGCAGTTTGCACCTGTCATAGGTTCAGCCTCTCATTTCAATCAATACACCAAACACAATGGATAATTGATATTGTGCTAGCATGCTTAGCTTGCGGGACCTGAACTTTCCGTGCGGAAACTCAGCGAGGCCAGCATGCCATACATCCGGGCCAAGTCCAACAAAACCATGGAGCTGACGCAGTATCCTTTGATTCGAGGTCTCAGCAGGCGGAGAGGGCAAGAGCACTCAATATGGGAACTTCAAATTCATCAACAAATGGCGTAAGCAAGTGGGAGCATGCCAAACATCCTGAGCTTATTGGACGCACTTGACTTAACAAGCTTCAGCTCGCCTTCGGAGTACACAGGAGCGATGGGTACATGTTTCCCGAGGTGCCACTGCACTACTCTGCAGAATATGTGACGCTGTTGGGGGGGCAGCCTGCTCACGGGTGCGGGTGTCTGTGCGTGTGTGTGCGTATGTGCGTGTGTGTGCATGTGTGTGTGTGTGCGTATGTGCGCGTGTGTGTGTGTGCGCTTGTTTGTGTGTGCTTGTGTGTGTGTGTGTCTGTGTCTGTGTCTGTGTCTGTGTCTGTGTCTGTGTCTGTGTCTGTGTCTGTGTGTGTGTGTTTTTGTGTGTGTGTTTTTGTGTGTGTGTTTTTGTGTGTGTTTTTGTGTGTGTGTGTGTGTGTGTGTGTGTGTGTGTTTGTGTGTGTGTGTGTGTGTGTGTGTGTGTGTTTGTGTTTGTGTTTGTGTTTGTGTTTGTGTTTGTGTTTGTGTTTGTGTTTGTGTTTGTGTTTGTGTTTGTGTTTGTGTTTGTGTTTGTGTTTGTGTTTGTGTTGTGTGTTTGTGTTTGTGTTTGTTTGTGTTTGTGTTTGTGTTTGTGTTTGTGTTTGTGTTTGTGTTTGTGTTTGTGTTTGTGTTTGTGTTTGTGTTTGTGTTTGTGTTTGTGTTTGTGTTTGTGTTTGTGTTTGTGTTTGTGTTTGTGTTTGTGTTTGTGTTTGTGTTTGTGTTTGTGTGTTTGTGTTTGTGTGTTTGTGTGTGTGTGTGTTTGTGTGTGTGTGTGTGCCTGTGTGTCTGTGTGTCTGTGTGTTTGTGTGTCTGTGTGTCTGTGTGTTTGTGTGTCTGTGTGTCTGTGTGTCTGTGTGTCTGTGTGTCTGTGTGTCTGTGTGTCTGTGTGTCTGTGTGTCTGTGTTTGTGTCTGTGTCTGTGTTGGTGTCTGTGTCTGTGTCTCTGTCTGTGTCTGTGTACGTGTACGTGTATGTGTATATGTGTGTGTGTGGGTGTGGGTGTGGGTGGGTGTGTGGGTGTGTGGGTGTGTGGGTGTGTGGGTCTGGGTGTGCGTGTGCTCGTGCGTGTTCGTGCGCGTGTGCGTGTGCGTGTGCGAGTGCGTGCAGTGTCAGGCGAATGTGACCTTTCGGTCAAGTTACAGTCGTATTCTTAGCCCCTTTTCCTGAGCACAATCCCCCTTGGCACGGATCGGCGAATATACAGCAATATGTAGTATACACGATCATTTGTGGACACGGTGAAACGCTTTCCTTTGGTCTGTGTTGTATGCACGAGTTCTCAGCGTTTGGTTTCCTCACTGGTGCATTGGAGGTGTAACATGAGCCCACGCATTTTGGATATTCGCGGCCGAAGTGGCTTCGCACAGGGAGAAGGCCTTCAACGCGTCCGTTCGCTTCTGAGTGATTTGAACCAGTTGAAAGGAGCCTCGCAGGAAAGAGGCGAGCTCCATTCAATGCTCCTTTCATACCCAGCGACGGCTTGCCACGGCCTGCCCTTCCGAGACCAACACAACACATGTGTGTTCTTTGTGCAATAGATATTTATCAAATCTTGACAAGCAAAGCCAAGGCCTCAGGGCAGCAAAAGTTATGGCTAGAACTATTTGTGTGCGTCGAGGTCTGCCCAAGGCAGCCCTTGGGTCGCTTTTATCTAGAGTCCAGCTCCTCTTGGAGCTGGGAACGTAGCACTTGGGAGCTTCGAGTCCCCTCATGGCCTTTCGCATGACTCGCTCTCAGATCCGGCTGATCTCGGCGACCAGTGAGAATTTTCCCGCTGAGTGGATGCTTAGAAAAGCCGTAGACCATTCATTGCGGATGCGCACGCGTTGCAGTCGGCAAACTGAAGGGCACAGCTACATCAGCCACCTTGTGAGGCCATGATGAGTCAGGTACAATGACCTTGCCTTTCATCATTGCAAGGACTTGTTTGTTGTTGAGAAGGTGGCCAGCACTGCACACTCTGCATATAGCGACGAATTGAAGGGACCCCCTTGGAATGCTTCCTCGCGAGCCAGTAAGAAAATCACTTTGTGATCTTTCCAGGAAATCTTGAGCGACAGGTTAAAGATGTGAGTGCAAAAAAATCCTTGCCGCGTGCAGCTGGCCCAAGGCACTTGGACGCTCAATCCGATTGTTTGATTCCTTTCCATCGGATCCGCTTGAACTTGACAAGCTAATGTGCGCTTCATTTGTTCTACGGTTTGAGCTGGAGCTGCTGCTCTTTAGACCCATGAGCAGGAGGAAGATAACTAGAAGATGGAGTGCATTCTTCACCGCTTGAGTTGGCTCAGTTGCTTTGAGTTGGCGCACTTGGTTTTGTTTTCTGGCTTTCTATTTGACATTGAACAGGATTCTAACGCAGCCAGACGGAGGTGTCGCAGGCTTCTCCTGCCAGCCGCAGCTGCAATGGAAAGGGCCCCCGCCCTTCAAAATGACAGGTCGCTGTCCCAGAACTCGTGCACTGTAAAGCACGCAGTTCCATTTCGCGTAGTGGTCAGGCAGCTAAGAAATGCATGGGAGTCTTTGTTTGAAATGTCGATCGTGTCTGAGAGCCAGCTGCCGATTCACTTCTGCCCTTGAGGTACAAGATGTGCAACATTCTGTGCCAACCACGGAATGGGTGCGCCTAGGGAGAGAGAGGAGAGATGCCTGCTCAGCCAGCAGCTCGTGACTGGGGTTTTGTGAAGGAGTCACACGCAAGTTTAAAGTGTACCGCAAGAGACTAGAAGCCTTTGAGCAAATCGGAGTCGGACGAGACCACTGCAAAACATGTCTTACTGTCCATGGCAACTGGGTATAAACCGGTTGCTGGAGAATGCGGAGATCGGATGCCCATTTCAATCGCCGATCAAGCGGCTCGTTTGAAATGAATTTCGTCAACATCGCAGTACACGGTCATTCGCCATATCAACCACGATTCAACAGTATTTCCGACCTTGGCGCATACTATATATGGGGTTTCTCAAAATGGTGAACCCTTTTTGGTTGGTGTTTAAAGGGAACCAAAAGGAAACCAGTTTGGGGGACCGATATTTTGAGAAACACCCATATATATATATATACATATTATACATACATACATATGCTCGTACTATATATACATATATCACGTCCTTGCTTTGAATCGCCCATTTGAGTTGTGTGCTTTCCGGGAGGTGGACCGTGCAGAGCTTTTGCAACGCCAACTACGCGGCGATTTGCACGCAGACCTGGAGGACCCACCAAAGTCGTGCCATGTTGGATCCCCCAATGCTTCCAACAAGCTCTTGGCCGGTTCTGCTCATAGAAACATAGCCTTGGTGCCCTCTTAACTCGTGATCCACGAATGTGACAGTGCTTGCAAAGTAGGCTCCTTTCACAGCTGGCTTGCAAAGCAGTGTTCGACAGAGTGTTCATTTTGGAACGTGAGAGAGCGTGACGACAGCTGCTTGGCTCAGGCTGGGATTCAAGCAGACCAAGTGTGCCCAGAGCCAAGCCTCTTGTGGTGGGATGGGCGAGCCAGATCGATGTGTCTCCTCCACAGCAGTGTTGCTCGATACGATTCAGAAGGATGTTTGCATGCCGCTGACGCACTGGCACACACACACACTCACTTAGTCGCTCGGTTTGCATTCTTTGATTTTGCACTTTCCAATATGGGTCCATTTTGTGTGTATGCAATGTTCGGCTTGGCACCAACGTGGCCAATCGGCACCAGCGATGTCGAACATCGAGTTGCAGAAGCCCTTCATGGAGTGCCCACGATCAGGTTGGTCCTGGATACAATGGAGATGTCATAGGTGAAACATGTTTTCTTGTTGCACCCAGCGTCACTATATGGGGGTTGATCAAAAGGTCCTTGCAAGGAGTTATGTATTCGGTGACCATTCGTCTTGGCTTAAATCCCGCCGCGAAAGATTGGCGACGGAGTTCGCGAAAGAAACTTATTTTTTCGCGAAAGATTCCGCGTTGAATTCTTGGAGGCATGCCTGTGCACTGACATATGTGCAGACCCCGCTCCCTTGTAGAAAGGGAGATACGCGGCTCCTACACTTGCATTATTGATTCCCTGCCTGTGTTGGGATTGGTGCAAATCAATAACGTTTGCTGGGCAATCTTGGAGAAAGTTTCGCGAAAGATCCGCGAAAGACCGGCGAAAGGCCAGGGAGCACATCGCCGGCAACCGCAAGTGGCAAGGGCGAATGACGGTGACTGCCTGCACTTGACACTACGTACTGCACACAAGTGAACTGCGGCTACCGTGTTTGCAAGCACAACTGCAGCAGCCACAATGGCTCCAGAGCGCACGCTGCAAACAAAAGGGCGTGGCGATGGAGTCGCGAAAGATTCGCGAAAGAAACTTTTTTTCTCGCGAAGATGGCGTTTTCCGGAAACAGGAATATTGATCAACTGCCATATGAATGTTCAGGAGTGTTCCTTCTCTGAAACTGTCCTGACTTCTCTTGTGACGCTGACTGCTGATGTTCTAGTGACCTTGCTGTGGCTATAGCAAAGGCGCCATCCGTCCACTGCTTGGTGTTGCCTGGTCCACATCCGGAAGTCACATACTCCAATTTGATGATGCATTCATTTGAGTCACAGGCCGAGGATTTGGCGTAGATCTTTATGCAAACACCTCGCTTAAACGGTGAATGCAAAGAAACACGTGCTTTGAGTTTCCTAGCTTCTTCTTCTACATGACACGCAGCCTCTGTAGAAACACACTCATGGATGCTAATCATCTTTGCTTTGCTTGACTAGGATGTTGCTCCTCTCAAACTCAATGCAGATCAAGACATTCCAGGCGGACTACCGCTGATTCCATTCTGTTGATGCTGGCCATGATCATGACGACGACCGCGACAATGATGATGATGATGATGATGATGATGATGATGATGATGATGATGATGATGAGGATGAGATGAGGATGACGATGACGATGACGATGACGATGACGATGACGATGACGATGATGGTCATCATCATCATCATCATCATCATCATCATCATCATCATCATCATCATCATCATCGTCAACGTCATCATCATCATCATCATCATCATCATCATCATCATCATTCCAGTCAATATGTACTGGCTTTGCAGCCTTTGCACTTGGCCGATGTGACCTTTCTGCCAACTGGAGCTCGTTGTCACAAGACGGCTGTAGATGGGTGCCTTACTCTACTGCTTTGGACTTGTGGCTAAATGTCGTCTTGGGGATACTTGGAAGGAACTGGCAAGGACGTCAATGTCAATTGCAAAGGGGTACTGTATTACCGACGGTATTGCTTTTGGGGCCTCTCCCTTCGGCCTTTCAGGTCTCTCCGTACCTAGACTTCAAGGAGAAGGTTTTGGCGGAGACAGCGATGCTCGCCTGAGAGAAAGCAATTCAAAATCATTGACATTGAAGGACAGGCTTGTGGGCGGCGCCCGTATTTTTTCTTTGAAGGCGGGCCGTCCAAGCAGTGTCTATGCATTTGGCGCAAAACAAACGCAGAGATTGCGTAGACGAAATCTCATGAACGATTGCCATATTGTGTTGAATCGGCAAAACATGCAGCTGCCTGCTGAATGGCCATTGCTCGTGCACTTTGTATTTGGTTTACTTTTCAATTGCCACGTTTAAAACTTACCGGGCATATGCAGCATATGGTCATGTTCTTGCAACTTTGGGCATGCCTCAAATGGCTTTGCGCCTCTTTCAGAGGCCCGCGGAAAGTCTCCTGCGCGCTCGGCCGAGGACAGTCTTAGAATCTTCCGTGTGTTCGCGCGGCAAGGACGTCCGGCATGAGGCCAGTCTTGGCTGCCCTGGCCATGAGAAAGTCCGCCTGGGCGCCAATTGCTTCAATTTGCCTTCTGAAATCAATCTGATACTTGAAGCCTGACAGATGCCCGGACTTCATGAAGGCACATACGCCAAGAGCATAGGATCTAAGCATACCTAAGCATAGTTTTATCGGACAGTTTCCTTTCTGAATACTACCAGAAAATTCAAGGATCTCGTTTTCGTTTTTTTGGTTTGTTGTCATGGCCTTGTACTGAGTCTGTTGGGCTTGCCGGTGCCTCTCCCAAGTTTTTTGTCGACTTACGGCCAGTTGGACAGCACCACGCGCTCCTTCTGCTTCAAGCAATGCCAAACTTCGCAGGGCAGCTCAGGTCGGAGAGATTTATACGCAGAGACCCCTGGTTCTTGTAGAGGGTTTATGGGAAACCACCCCCGGAACACCTCGAAACCAACAATCCGAACCACCAATTGGAGGGAAGCTGAGATATACAGCAAGCAAGCAAACAAGCGCAGAACATGTGCGGGATGCCAAGATATCCATGCAATTGCTTTGGCCAGAGCATCCAGGAAGTTCGAGTTTTGCGGCTCGTGGCTGAGCCAACTATTGACACACCATGAAGGAGCACAAACTTAGCTTTTCATTGTTGATTTCAAAGCAATGGAGTTTTCCTCGATGTTGTTTCACGAGTTACTGCGCGTTTGTAGGTTGGACCGGGAGAAGGAGTGGAGCCTCGATCAAGCTGGAGCCTCAGCTCTGCATCCATGTGCCACTCCTCACTGGTGGTGGACAAGAGGCAAGAGCAAGGTTAAGCCGGCCGGAGAGGGCGGGAAACTCAACCTGAGGCATGACTCTCAGAAGAGACCAGGACAACGTCTTATAAGGGAAATCATGCAAGCTTTTCTTCTGGGCCATTTGTGGCTTGACTTGAGGGCACGTGACATCCACTCTACAGATTGGCAAGCGAGCCACGAGGAAGCAACAAAAGCCATACCCCCGAAGCCCCCTTGCCCTAGACCTTCATTCATATCCGACTTACCCGATCGTTCAGGTCTGGGATGTTTGTCGACAACATCTCTCAACGTGAAGGGCCCACGCTGGCCGTTTCACTGCCTTCCGCTAGATCAAGGGGCGGCGTGCTGTCGCCCCTTCTGGCGGGTTTTTGTTTCTGGCATTTACAAGACCGGCTGCCCAATCGACGGGTTTGCAGAAATGGATTTGCATTTTTCACCGAGTCAGATGGTTGGCTGTGCCCATCCAAAGTGGGTGGCCCTGCCCTCGGAATGTGGCATGGCTGCTTCTGCTTTGAGTGACATCAGGTGCTTCAAGTGGGATTTTCCTTCAATGATGTGGATGGACAGAATCCTGCCCCACTTTGCAACCATGGGAAACCATTGTTTGTTGTTATTTTCAGGGAATCACCATTCCAGAGTTTCTTAGGTGGTGCAGGATTTTGTCCATCCACAGTATGCGCAGCCATTCCAGAGCGTGATCCAAGCGCCCATGCCGTTCAGGGCCGATGGGCCATCTTTTTTTCGGCCGCGCCATCCTCGATGCTTCGGAATGCGGCAGTGAGAGAGTCAAAGTGGCAATGGTGGCCTTGGAGAGGCATTGCTGGAGATTGGGACCAGGCAGTCAAGATAAAGATTGCATGTCTAAGCAAAGTCTGTTGAGTCCGCATCTCATGCTGACCTTTGCTTGAATCAGGCTCACTTGCCACTGGCCAATGGCGGTCTGAAGGTGCATGCACTGCGCTAAGGCTCAAGCTGGGCTTCTACGCTTGTGTGTTTGAAACTGGTTAGACAGCATACAATTTCTATCATTCACTGCTTCGGTTCAAAGAAACTACCATGAAAAGTGAAACCTTTGAGCTTGAAAGCGGTCTGGAAACACTTTCGATCAGTCCGCTGCTGAAGATGGGAAAGAAGAGGACTTGTTAGTCATAGGGCTTGCTCGAGATCATAGTGAAGACACACTCGGTGATGCTGCTTTCTTGTGTCAGACCCTGAAAGACGTCAGCCCAGGAGTCCACCTTTACATCAACTTTGCCCGGTCGTTCTTGTCAGACTTGCTGTGAGCTACATGAAACAACGATGAGACAATCATGAAACAATGATGAAGCAATGATGAGCCATTGATGAAGCAACAATGAAACAATTATGACACATGATTATATGATGAGACAATGACAATGATGACGCAATGATGAATTAACGATGAACCAATAATGAGGCAAAGCAAATCCAGCGCAAATCCAGCGCTCTGCTTGGGGCACTGCACCTCGCGAAGGATCCAGACCACTGCCTCACTGGAGGCCACCCGCCTTGCAGAGGATGAGGCCTGCGCTTTGGGAGAGGCGGATGGATTGCTGTTTCTTTATATGGGGTGTGTTGAAACACTGTGGAACAATAAGGACCCCCCCCCAAAACCGATAACTTCCAGATCTCTACTAAGGCCGAGCAAGAGGTTTCGGCAGTCCCTCATAATATGGATTGTTAGGGCTGAATTATCGATGCCTGCCACCCAATGTCCTTTTCGTATTCAAGAGGTTTTACGTTGGTTATATGGATTGTTAGGCCTTAAAAAGGAAAAGCTACTTTCACCCGTGTCAAGGAAAGTTGTCAATCTCGCAAGGCATGGCCCTGCATCCACTTAGTGGGTCTTGCCATCAATCTCCCCTGCCAAGTGACCTTCCAAGCAACAAATCCTTCCTCTCAGCTGGCCCCATAATCATTATTTTGATAGGTCAGGCGGTCTTTTGGATCTTGCACTGTGAGGACTTGGGCATCTCCTATGGTCCTGGGGCAGAAGGAAACAAGTTCGACATCTTCATGCAGGTCAGACATTCGGAAGGGTTGCGACCTGTGTCATTTAGCTGCACAAGCCCAGCCAATGAACCAGAGCGACAGGGTGATTCAATCCTTTGCAGGGGAACTATGCACAAAGGGAAAGCTCCGGGATTGTTTGTTGTAGCGCCTCATTTAGTGCCAGCCGGACCTGCGTGCGGTGTCTGCTTTTTCTTGCGCACAAGCGTTGACATGAGCCACAATCAAAACCCGGTAGATGAAGGTTAGTAAGGGACAATCCCAACTGTAAAGAGTTGCGGCCGCCTTCTTAAATCTTTACATGGTTCTGGGCAAACCATTTGATACCGTTGATTAGGACTCACATGTTGGACTCCTGGATGAGAGCACACCAGGCATTAACATGTCCTTTCAAGAAAGTTCTGACGCGTCCCTTAACTGGCTCTGCCCCGAGGAGGAGACCGACGGCGTGCTTGCCGCGGAACGCATCTCGCGCATTCTAAAGGCGAGCCACGTGCTTATATGGGTGTGTCTTTTGTTAGGGGACCCTCAAAAATTGTGTTTGTTTATCTTGGTTCCCTTTAAAACCGACCAAAAAAGGGTACTCTCAAAAATATTATTTGACCTCTTGCTGTTTGCTTGTCTCGGCACAGTTTGGAATCGTGCGGTTTCCGGCAGCCTGCCAGAGCGAGAGCGTTTGCATGGAAAGATATCGATTTTTGGATACCGAACGACACCAGCTGCGGTTCTACGAAAAGCATCAGTCACTTTGCGAGAAATGCAAGAGTCGACCGCGTAGTTCATGCAACAGCTTTTCCCTGAATATTCAGCCTTGCACTTCCGTCAACTACTCAGTTGTCACTGCAGCCTGCACAGCATGTTTCTGAGGTCCTGTTGTTGGGAGAATGAGGCATGCTTCTTTTAGAGGACCTGGTCACGGGGTGGGAATACTCGACCATGACCTCTGCCCCATCTTATGCTTTACAAATGTCTTTGTTTGTTTTGGGGTTGGGGAGGCGCTCCAGCATTGATGAATATGATGAATACCCTTGCCAAGCTGAAGCAGGATTACATCAGCAAGGGCTTCGGCAACAACTCCACCTGATAATTTCTATCGTCTAACTGTCTTTGTGCCCCACAGCCCCTCAGCCCATTCCCCTTCCTTAGTATTGTGGAGATGTGGCTGTGGGTCAAAACCAATGGGACGCATTTTCGGGTAGGTGCACCACCCATTTTAGTCATTAGTCTATTTTAGCGGGGATTGGGATGTTCACTGGGGGTACCTACTCAGACGCCCCCACCTAGAGCTCCCAGCGGCCGCACAACTGCGCTTTGCGCCAGAAGCGGGGTGTTTGCCTTTGTGAAGCCAATGCGCCCCATGAGATCCTGAGCCAGGCTGGACATCCGATATGTGTGACAGCACTAGTTTCATTGCAGCTATGGATGTGCAAGACTTGGAATTTGTGGTGCGTTCAATTTCGCATTCAGGTCACTGAACACACTGAAACTTGTGACAGCTCTTCAACTTTCTGCCGGTTCTCGTAGCAGATCTGAACTGCTTGATGCTGGCAGCTGCACATTGCAACTATTCTCCATCTAACGGTATACAAGATGAATAGCCCACTACCCACAGCTCTTTTCCACTGTCCGGTGATTTATCAAGCTTCCCGGAGACATGTAGCGCCGTATAGTTGCCAGGCCTTCGATGAGGCCGAAGTTTTGTACAAGGCACGCAGGGGAGACTGCTGAGCAGGATGCATGCAGTCTAAGCCGTAAATTCTCAGATAATCTATATTTACCATCTTCGTGTAAGAACAGAACATTTTGTCTTGTGTGTGTGGTTTTTGTGCGTGTTTGTCTGTGTGTATTGGTGTCTTGGTGTTTTGGTGTGTTGATGTGTTGGTGTGTGTGTGTATCTGCCCGTGACGCGCGTGCGAGCTTGTGTGTGTGTGTTTTGTGTGTTTGATATATATATATATATATATATACACATAACAGTACTTGTAGATGCGTGCCTGCGAATTCCTATGTCTACGCGTTTGTGTTTGGGTGCGTTTTGCATCAATGGCATGCGGATATGCCCTTAAACTAGTTCATGCTTTGCGTCTTGCGCTTGAGCCCGTGCTTGTCCTTTTGTCCAGGCGGGCGAGTTCGGGCCACCAATGCAGGCGGACCGGGGGGAGTCGGGGGGGTTGGGGCTTGGGGTCTGTATTGATCTAAGGTTGAGCGGCAGTGGCGACGATTCGGATGTAGGGTAGCACTCGTAACGCCATGATGTACAGCCCGGCGTATCGCAACAAGCGGGTTGACGGACGGACAGGAGAAGCTGGGTATGGAAACACAAGTCTTGCCAAGAAATGTGACCTCCCTCGCACAAAGTACCGCTTCTGCCAAAGGCCAGTATTCCATGGGAGAATCTTCTTTTTGAAAAGAGTCCTAGGCTAGGTGGTCCCTCATGGATTGGTATTCTCCTTTTGAGGCACAACAATCGTACTTATTGGTTTTGCACAAGGAGGCCAGATAATGGCATGAGTGCACTTGTTCATTGTTGTACTTCAAACAGGTAGGGCTTTGGGTGAGGCGCTCTAAGCTTACATCGCATGAGCGCAAGTTGTCCAGCTAGCTTTGTTTCGCCAACATTGGAGGTTGAAAAAAGACAAACCGCAGAGACATGTGGATTCAAAAGTCGGATCCAACCTTGGGCCATCTGTTTTTGAACCTGACTCGGCGGATTTGGTTCCGGCCCAAGACGCGAGCGGAGGTCTTCGACCAGGATTCCCAGTTTGAGGCACAGCTCTGGCAGCAGGTCCTCTATCAGGCCAGCATGTGGCCTGCCGGGCCATTTGCACAACCTATGGCGAGCCATTTTGGGGATGAACCCTCCATTTGCCAGACGTTTTCCCCAAAATGGCCCGCCCCTTGAGGGTTTCCCGTCCCTATTTGGAGGTTCACCAGACGTTTTTTTGTGGGGGTTTTGAGCCCGTCGTCCATTTCGAGGCCCGAGGCCCTGGATCAAGGGTACGCTAGAACCGTAGGCAGAAGGCCTGAAAAGATCAAGGGTTGGTCTGGCTTTAAGGTTTTTTGTTTTTAGTTTTGGTTTAAGTGTTTCGTACAAGGCCGCGTTTCATGAGACTTCGTGGCTGCCAGGGTCCTTGGAGCTCTTTGGAGCCGTTGAGTTGTGATGGGCCATGGGTGCCTTTGAATTGCAACGCTTTCTGCCCAGACCATTCGTCAGCTGTCCACTTGGATGAACTTTGCATCTTCTTGCTGGCCGGTAGATCCTGTGTCCTCAATCTCGTACATGGGAAGCAGGCAGATTGTTTTGGGCGGAGCTTTGGGAATGGATGGACCAGATTGGATCTCAGGATGAGCAGAAGGTTCTTTGGATGAGTGAGGAGGCCTCCTCCAGCAAGCGTCGAGCCGGGCGGCTCAGTTCACACCTTGCCCATGCATGACTTTTGAGCGTCCACATCATTACACACCTCGGAAGGTGTGAGATCAGACGATTCCTTTTGCCGCATCTTCAGCTTTGGCAGAAGGCATTTCGTAGAACATGCACAGCTCAGATGGATGCGCTGAAGCTGCTCTCCCAGAACATGCTCGAGTTTTCTCGTGGCCTGGGAGACATTCTGGCCCAGGCAGGAAAGGAGAAAGAAGCAAGGATGACTCAAAGCGTAGCCCACTAAGACTACCTGAAGACGCTCTTTTACTTGCCAGCACTCCATCCGTCATTCCATCTAAAATGGCAATGCCCATGCTTGTTCCAGAACGATTTTCCGCTTGAACAACTACGTTCTCAGCCTCAGGATGCGTTTGAGGCACCTTCCCGATCAGACACATACTTGGTTTCCGAAACAGTTCTCCACCCCTAACCGAAATCAGTCGATTCTTATTTGGCTGTGGGTCAAACCAAAGGTACCATTTTGGGGTAGGTGCACCACCCATTTTAGAGCCTATTTTAGTGGGGATTGAATCGGATGTTCACTGGGGGTAACCGGGTTTCGACCCATGGCCATTTTTCAGGAGACATGTGAGAGACCCGCTGAGTCAGCCACCTGGGCACTTGACAGACCTGACAGGAGACGGGCATCAGCTTCTCGCACAGCTGGAACGCTATGTTGCAGGGTAGCCCAGCCAGCCTAGTATGGCATGTTGCCCGAGAATGGCAATCCTGGAACCTATGTGTGTGTGTGTGTGTGTGTGTGTGTGTGTGTGTGTGTGTGTGTGTGTGTTTGTTTGTTTTGAGCAAGTGGTTGAAGGCAAACAATTTGTTTCTTCCTGCATAAGAAAACCTTGCATGCAACTCGCAGAGCTTTGCCCTTTTTGCATAGTGCAATTCTATGTAGAAAGCAGCAGGTTCAAGGCGGGTCACGCCTGAGTTTGAGGACGGTCCCTGCTCAAACCTTCCAGGCGACTTTCTCCGCCATGTCTTGCGGTTTTGGAGTGTCCAAGGCGTCTTGTTTGCAGACTTGCGGTTCTTGTTGGAACTTCCAGCGTGCTGGATGCAATTATGGATTCCAAGCACAGGGAAGATGGCCCCCCCGGCCCCAATAATTTGCTTGATTGCAATTGGATACTTGGACTCAGGATGTTTTCTGTTTCCAGGAAGGATTGCTTGCAGTTTTGTCCCTTCACTGGATCGTTTGCCATCCAAGTGAGCACTGAAACTGTCGCCATCCAGCTCAAAGCAAACAAGCTAGGATACAACTCATTCTGCACAGGACAAGCACTTTTGCCGGTTCTGCCGCAATTGGACATGCTGTGGTTGCACTGCCGGCTTTGGGTAGTCCACGCCAACCGCGGCAGAAGACACCAAGCAGCTTGGGAATCCGCATTCGAAGGTTGCCGCATGCCCAGCCTCCCACAGCTTTGCCCATGTTAGCGCTGCCAAGCACGCAGCCGAGCGAGCAGCCGCACAAGCGGCGAGCTGCACCCAAGGCCATCTGGGATGAGAACTAACGACAAGCGCAGCTTGACCTTGTCTAGCACAGGATGGCTCAAGAGCAATGGCCCAATTCCCTCACAGGCAGGCATTGTTTGAGGCATGCAGGATGTCTCAAACAAACGTTGGCATGAAATTCCTGGCTTCCGAACAGCGCGCCATTTTTTTCCCCTGCCGGCAGGTAGACGAGCGCGGCGCGTACCAGCGGGCGCAGCTCCTATGCTGGCTAGCCAGGCTTAGATATTTACACTCGGCCCGGCACCTAGAAGTCGACGAGAGAGCACTACTTGGAACGATCATAGAAGCAAAGACAAGACTTGAGTGCACTCAAGCTGGCCATAGCGCCAGAGTGTGGTGAGACGTGGAACAAGAGAAGGACGTTTGGCGAGTGACATACATCGAATGTTTTTCTGGATGTCACTGCCCGCTCGCATTGTTTGAGGTCTATATGACGTTGCAAGGTGCTGTCATTCCCGGTTTTCTCTGTGTATCACGGCTTCTTTCGACCAGACATTGGTCTTGCATTTCAATTATGTCATGCAATGTGTGCTTGGCAGTGTCTTTGCCTATGTTGTGCAGCATCTCCAGACACTGGCTTGAAGCAAATGCTACTCAAGTCTGGAAAAGGAAACACTGTTACTGGCCACTCGCATGAGCATGCCACAGGCGATTGCAAGAATGATTTGATGTTGCTGAGGCTTGCTGCCATCCGTTGCTTCAAGCTGCGTCTCAGCAGCAGACTGCAGAGGGATGGATTGAACATGTTCACAACCCCTGCCATTCCAGCAAAGCATGATTCGAGGGTTCGGACCCCCATCCGGAGCCTTTCCCACAGTGCCGTGCCTTCTTAAAGAAAAAAATCATATCACGCGAACCACGTGACAAGAGAAAACACATCCATGATATGTTGTTTTTAAGACGCTTAAAGGAACTTGGAGCCCCATCTGAGGAGATGGGAGGGTCTCCTTCAGCAACCGAATCAAGCGAGTTCAGCAGATTCCTGGCCGACTCGGGGTCCTCAGGCTTGCCTCTCTACCTGGGGCGGCTTAAGCGCAACCAGCCCCGATCGCTTGCTCGCGCATTTCCACGGCAGCTTACGGCACGAGGCCTGTAGCAAAGGCTTGTACAACCTTTCAGACATGGCTTTACAGGTCTTGTGTGCATATCTGCTGCTGCCTTCTGTTTTCTTGTGACAGGATGGCCAATCCCTTTGCTCCAGCCACATCAGCTGCTGTTTTTGACCGGAGAGATCCAGCGCGAGCGAACCAAATTCCCCAGCAGGTAGCGCCGGCGTCGCCAGAGGGCCCGCTACTGCTGCGGGCGTGCCTCTGTGCACAGCAGCGCCAGGGCAGGCTGAGGGACGGGCCAACGGGAGCCTAAACTTGACGTGACCAGACTAGGGGAGGTGCAATACTGTCGATGGAAGAAATATTGCATGAGCTTATAAGACTACATTGACTACATGATTGCTAACCCGCGCCCCCTTCTTAACATTGAGTTGCGACGGGAAAAGCCCTCATAACCTGAAGCTTGCATGGCCCAACCCAACTTGGCCAAACTGAGCACCAATGTTATGTAGGAAGCGCGGGGCAAGTCGTAACAAGATTGTATGGCTCACATGCAAGGTATTCCTATATCCTATGACTAGCTAATCGCAACGAAATGGTCTCAGGAACTCAGGGAGAATGTCCAAGATCCCATAGTGGTGTACTATAATCAAAGCAACCATTCGACCAATATGTACATATATATAACTCTACAGTATATTATATCGTGCGCACCCTGACGTATACATGTGCAGTAGATGTAGATATATATATATATATATATATATATGCACACATACATATACCATGACATGTTTTGTACATGTTGTATATTTATATCATAATATTACGGTCAACACGCAATAATGCCCCACCAGCAGTTTCACTCTGTGGGCAATGAACACGTCGTTGCCGTGGTTCAAGGTTTGTTGGCTGGTACAATGGGGCATGCAGCTTCCGAACTGAATCAAGCCCGACCTGACGTTCTAGAGTTTTCTGCTCTCGGGGTGTCCCGGTGGTTCCGCGATTTCGGTGCTGTGTCCCGTCAAGCATCCGCGTGTCCGAGCCGAATGCTATTATCCGGCTGGAGTCCCGGAGTCCCGCAGATTGGTCTTGCGCCTTTTCGCGCTGCGCTCGTTGCAGTTGGGCGAGTTCCGTCGCCAGCCTGCAACTTTGCAGCGGGCGGCATGTGCAGGGCTATGCAAGAGAGCTGGCTGCCATCTTTCTTTCCACCACCTCCAAACCGACCCTTTTTTGTTTTCATCATGTCAGCGTTGGTAAGATCAAGCAGGTCATCATTTGGTGTCTTTGCAGACTCAACTTGTTGCGTACCAACTCGACATTGGGGTTTCCGAATTCCCTTAATGTGGTTTTCCTAAGGGGCGTGGGGAATCTTACCCATCTTCGCCCAGTTTTCCCACCGCAGGCCCCTGGAGCTGGCGCTGTGCTTCGTGGCGCTCTGCCGGGCGCTGCAGCTCCCCAGCCGCCTGGTCCTCGCCTTCGAGCCTGGGACGCCGGAGTTCGGCTCACGGGCACGGGATCTCCAGATGGTTTCCGTTGAAAGACAGGTCACTGGACCTGGAGGTCCGGTCACAGGTCCCCCTCCTGTTCACAACCAGTGGAAAAATCAAATGTCGGCATATGGGTGTGGCTCAAAGTTGAACAGGGGCAAACCGCAGGTTTTGGTCCATGTTTTTCCACTTACCAGGGTTCCATGAGGGATCTCTCCAGGTGGTTGCCACGTGCTCAAAACCGATTCGGGGATTGATGAAGGTTAGTAAGGGATACTCCCAACCATAAGTAGCTGCGGATATCCGCCTTCTTCATTCTGGAAGCGGGTTCTGGGTAGACCATGTTGATACCGGGTTTTGTTTATGTTTCCATTGAAATAGAGGTGGCTTCGAGGTGGTTTTCGGGTGGAATCCAACTCAAAAGTTCAAGAATTTACCGGTGGCTTCCATGGAAACGATCGAATTCCGCTTTTTCCCCTAAAGCGCATCAATGTAGAGGTGGTGTCCATTGACATGACCGAACTAATTTCCATGTTTGGAGGTTCCAACAAGGGAATGGGCTTGGAAAACCTGGAATTACTTGTACCGAAAAGTCGTTGCAATATGCATCGCAAACCTTGAATCTTGAAATATCTTGAAGTTTCTGCATATGTTAGGGTCTGCTCTTTGTGTTTGTTGCTTCCAGTTATTTTCTTTATGTGTTTCGTTCGTGGCTTGCGTGGAGCACTGGGCTGCAAGGACTTGGGGCAGCCCGCCAAGCTGCCCCGCAAGAGCCGGGAAGGGGTCGACGTGGAGGCAGAGCCATCGCACCCTCCGGAGGCAGGGCTCGTGGATGCTTCGAAGCGCCACAGACCATTGGCCCGTCCTGACAATCCACGGCTTTGTTTGTGGCGGACCGTTGTTTGTGGGTAATTACTTTGAAGCAAATATGAGGCATACTTTTTTCCCCATGAGTCGTAATGCGTCAAATATATGGATGCTCCGCGAGAAACAGCTTTGCGCATGCCTCGGTTTGGGGAAGTTGACAACTCTTGGCTTTGGTCGGTGTGCCTTGTTTTGCAGGTCCTTGGTTGTAAAGCTGTGTATAGAAACAACAAGCAAAACTGTGAGGCATGGTTGCGCAAAACCCAATATCCACTACTCCACGGCTTGAAGTGCAATCGATCTTGAGGCAGATGACATCCTTCAGGTCTTGGAAGGACCTGGCTGCAACCTGCCCAAGCCAATTTTGAAGCTTGCAGACGGGCATGTTCGGGAGAGCATCTGGCAGCGCAACAAGTTTAGTTACAGATATCAGAGACTGATTTGTTGCTGCATACTGAGCCGCCAAGTTGGATTGCCTTTGCTCCTGCGCTGACTTGCTCAGAAATGAGAAGCCCTTCAAATTGCTGCAGTTCTGATAGCTGGTGTAGCATCTCGTCTCACTCTCAGCTGGTTCTTTGAGTCCCTCGTTGGATGATGCCCTCTTTGCACGCACTGGGGCTGAAGCAAGCTTCCTTGGGCACTCGTGCCGAAGGAGAGGAGCGACGGGATGCCCAGCGATTGATCGAGATGGGCTTTGAGCCAGAGAAGGTCATCATGGCGATTCTGCAGGAGCGATGGTGCGGAACTTTTGCTGTTGCTTCCATTTGCCGAAGATGTGTTTTGTTGTTCATTGCTATTATTATTTCCCCCTGTTGGTTTTAAAGGGAATCGATCACTACTGGACGAAAACAATGGAGGATGGGAGTGGGGTTGTGGGGTGCTTCAAAGCTTCTTTTCTTTTTGAAAGCCAGTCATGAATGGAACACAGCAAGCCCCGATGATTTTGCCAAAACCACGGCCGTGAAGGTGCGCATCGAGTTTCTTTGCCTCTTTTGCAACTGCAGGGAGGTTGTGACAGTGGTAGCTTCCAGCTTGCTCTAGCCTCCTCCAAACGGCTCTGCCGCTCAGCAGGCTGCAGGTACCAGATCAATGGTTTGACACAATATTAAACATATGGCGCATTTGTCCCTGGAAGAAACATGGCCGTATATCCCCTGAACTTTAGCAAGTGTGTATCTCGTTTCTGCATGTGACTGCATCCAAGGCATGATCTCAGGAATGCTTCCCTCTCGCCCTTGACCTTCCGCACTTTGTCAGGGAACTTGCAGAACACCTTGTCACACAACTTGCAGAACGCCTGACCATCTGACGCTTTTTGAACTTGCAACACTTTTGCTTGCAGTCCCAAACCGAATTGCAAAAAGTTTCCAAACCATCTGGGTCACCCTGCCACTTCGCAGGCCGAGGATGCTAGCGAGCGCTTCGACCGAGCACTGACCTTGCTCACAGAGCAGGAGGCCGCTTCAGGCACAGGTTCTCTGATTCGGGGAGCGCTGGTGACAAGGAGCGTCCTATGGCCATCCTGTGGCATCCCATGGCATCCCATGGCATCCTATGGCCATCCCACGGCATCCCATGGCATCCCAAGGCTTTATTGCATCCTGAACCCTGTACTGAATACTGTTTGACTTGGCCGCGAGGGATCGCAAGTTCAGTTGGTCACTTCTCCGGGCCACATGTTTGCATGAGACCTCGTGGGAGCCTTTGCCAGGCGCACGAGGGAGCCGAGCGAAGCCGGAGTCCAAGGCCACATGCAGCTGTGGGGCCGCGTCAAAGGGCCCCTTCTGCGGCGGCTGCGGACCCTTCACTGCAGGGCACGAGAACTGGGTCCCCCAGTAGTGCCCTTCTACCCTTTTTGGGGGAGGGTTCCCCTACTAAAATAGACTACAGAAAAAGCACGAAAAAAGGGTACCTCGCTACTGACTGGAGGACCTAGAGAAGCTGGGGACAGCCTGAAGCGTAGAGCAATGGGCGATTTTCACAGACTGAGGCGCTGCTTCCACTTACAATTGACACATGTCAGCCTGTTTGAGGTTTTGCAAATTGAGCAGCACCAGAAATCTGCATAATGAAATGAGCCAACACACTGTCCCTTCGAGCACCCGTGAAAGCCCAACTTGGGGCCGAAAGCCTCCAAAAGCTTCTCGCGAAAGGGTTTAAAGAGTTGTTTGTTCTCATATTTGGTTAACCAGTGTCCCTGCTTTGGAGAGACACTCGTGCATCACTGGCGCAGAGACCGCGACACAGGGCAAACACAGTGCCCAGGCCTCCAGGCTTCATGGCAGTCTGAATAAGGAACCTGGATCTTCAGAGTCTCCTTCAGAGTTAGGTATTGTCAACAGATCAAACTCAGTGCTCTTGGCTGGCAGCTACCAACACAGGAGACAAAGGCTAAGGTTTCCGGGATTCCATGCTGCCAGAGATGATCGGGTTGTAACCTTTTCATACAAGAGGATTGATCTTGCCTTGAAGATAATGATTCAGTAGCCAGCACCACCAACGATGCAGTGAGAAGCAAATTGCCAGAGGCAACTGAACCTGGCTGGATTCAAACACTTGTGCACATGGACAGACTGTGAGTCTTGTCTAAATCCTAAATAAGCTGAGACTACGCTTGGCTTCAAAACAAAAGGGGGGATATATGTGTGTGTGTGTCTGTGTCTGTGTGTGTGTGTGTGTGCTTGCAGAGGGTGTTCTTCGCAGTGGCCTGATGCATGTCTTGGTTTTAGGCGTTGCCTTGGCACAAGTCTTGTCAAAGGCTTGATGTTGGTCGCTGCAGGCTTGTTGCCTGGATTCTGTTTGGTCGTTTTTTCACCCCAGCATGTGCCGAGGAAAGCGCTTGCGAGGAGGCGGCGCCAAAGGCTTCGTGTTTGGGATCATGTCCGTCGACCGGGCGGTTTTTGTCCGGTGCGCATCTTGGCTTCCTCCAGCAAGAGCAATAGGTTGGCTGGAAGGATTGCATGCTCTCCCCACTCGCAGTATTCAGCAGAATCGCAGGAAAGGCTCCCTTTCTGTATCTTCTCTAAACCCGTAGCCAGGTGCTGCTGACACGCCTGTGGTGCTGGTGGATGACGATGATGATCTGCTTGCAGCGCGGCTTGGAGGGGCTAGTCTTCTTGAACATCTCGGCCATGTGGTGCAAAGCAAGGGACGCAGTCGGTTGGATGAGTTGTGCAAAGATGGCAAACATCAAAGCTGTTCTCAAGCTGCACTGGCGCACTCGGATGCCAAACGAGAAGCGCACCCGCTTCCTTGAGCGCGATAAGCCTCAGCTTTGTGCATGCCGACATATTCAAAAGTCTGGAGACCCTTGCAGGAGACTTCCCCAAGGACAAATGCACAGCAGAAAAAGGAAGAGGCAAAGGAGTTCAGAAAGGCGCTAGGTATCCAATCTGTGTTTTAGAGTGCTTTTAGATGCTTAGACATCTGTTGGGGTGGATACTGGGTCGCGCTCTTGGATATGGTTGCTATCGAAAGAATCCAGGAGCAGAGAATGTGGACGCAACCAACCTTCCATTTTCACTCGAAACGATCCTGCGTCTTTTCACGAGATATGGACATTTCTGACCAAGTTCCAGAAACCTGCATTCGACTGTCGACGACCCAAGTCAGTCAGTGGGGAGTTGTCAGGGCCCCTCAGCTTTTCAGCTTGTCCGTAGTCGAGCGGATGTCCAGAGCCCAGACTGCTCTTTGAATAAGTCTATGGAGATAGAAGCTTCAATCCGTTGCTTTCAAGGCGGGAGGAAGATCAGGCGACAAGCTGAATGCAACAGGGAGTTGCCTTGTACCTGAGCCACAATGGATCTCAAACCTGTGTTGCGGGACGCAATGCCCGAAGAATCCAGGCGTGTGGAGGGGGCTAATGTCGCCATGTTGAGTCGTGCCACCTTGTGCCATTGTAGCAATGTGTCATACAGTGGCGTGCCGAGCGCTTTGCCCCTCGCTCGCGGCATGCCAATTTGGAAATGAGACCTGAGCTCTCAGGCATGTCGAAGCATGAGTTTAGGGTGTCAGAGGAATTTCCATATCATCATTGCGGAATAAGTGCTAATGCGGGTGGTTAATAGAGCCCCATAAACAATTTAGGGGCCTTGAATTGAGAGAGCTGCAAACTACTCTGGGGGTTAGCTTCTGAGTTAGAAGGATTAGAAATGTTTAACTAGTACTCTTGGTTTATTATTGGCTCTACGGGCCTTGATTTGTTTGCCCTTTGGTTGTTTCCATTCTGTAGCTGGTCTGTTTTCACTTTGGGTACTCAATATTGTTGGAAACGGTTCTTCATTGTCAGGCCCCGACAATAGACACCAAGGTTCCATTAAGAATTGCACTGCAGAGGGCACACAATCTGTCGTCGATTGAGTGGTCAATTGGTGTCTCTTCTGAAGCTGGCGTTCAGTCTTTCCTTTTGACCTGCCTTTGTTCAAAGGTTGAATAATGGTTTAGACCACCTTTGTTTGAAGGTGTAATCATGAATAGACGCCTTTGTTTGATTTTGCTGCCTGTTTTGATTTTTCACTGCGGGTTGAATGCCTCTGTAAAACCCTCAGAGGGATGCGACAGCTGGTTCCCAGAGCCCCTCCCAAGGTCAAAGCCTGGCCCGAGATCTTCGACCCAAAGACACAGCTGTGGGTGGCTGTGGATGTTGCGCCTCGCAAGAAACGGCACAGAGAGGTCGATGCCTATTGCGTTTTATCACGCAGAAAGCGAAAAAGGGGACAGGTGCCACTTGGAAGTAAGCAGTTGCTGGTAACATTTGTCTTGCCATGGGCCGAAACGTGCGGCTTTGCGCTTCATGCAAGCAATTTGTGGGTAGATCGCTTGGATGGAGCTGCATTCGGCACCGAGGCATTCGGAGACATTGTGAGGCACCCCGTGGTGGAGTGGCCGCACCGCGGCACTCCCATGCTCTGGCTCCATGGTTGAATGCCTAACAAGTCGTGGCAGTGGAAGCCTTGCCTGATACTAACTTGCTCACAACATATCAGTTCAAACGCTCACCAGTATGACCCACGGTCCAAGCTGTGAGAATGTGTCCAAACGTTTCGTGCAGCGCATGAAGTGGAAGATACTTGTCTGGATGGGCATGTGCTTTGTTTCCAGGACGCACACCCTTAAGCTATGGTGCAAATGTACGATCATCAGGCAGGACGTCCCACCAGAGGTGACCTTGGAGCCGTTCCTCAGGATTTGTGCCGCTGGAGAAGGCTTCTTCCTGCGCGACGTGACGCCCCGCTACTCTCCGCGGTGGTGGGAGGTGGAACTGGCTCGGGGCGGCAGGGCGCTACAGACTTGGTGCCAGAGCTGAACTATGGCAGTGGTTTGGTTCACTTTGAGTGCGCAGGTGCTTTCAATTGTTTATCCGGCTAGATGTTGAAGTTAAATGAGAAATGCATTTGTGTCAATTGCTCTTCGAGCAGCAAGCTGGCGTGGAACATGTGTTGTTTACAGTAGCACGAGAAGCCAAGCTATTTTTCCCATGATCGGGCCCATCCAGCTCTCAAGGCATTGGTGAGCATTTCTATGTCAGCAAAGAAGACTTTTTCCGTACCCGGAAACCCAGCATGTTGCAGAGATTGCCAGTACTCACCCGCGATGCCGCTCTTTGGACCGCTTTGTGTTCAGATTCTCTATCGATGCATTCGCTGGTCTTTTAAAGTGGGACGGGCTCTGTGTTGCGACAGCAACCCTGTGCCCAATTACAGTCAAAGACTTGCGCAGGCGCCCAAAGTTCGGTTGAGTGTCAACATGTCATGATGTGTCCAGGAGTGAGGAGGTCATTCGTTCAACAATGCCCCCCCTTTGAAGACCCAGTTGATTTGCTTGCGCCTGCTGACTTGATGTTCGCGTGGCATGAGGTGGTCCGAGCTCTTGCATCGCGGCTGCTGTGAAGAAAGCGAGCCTGAATCGCGGCTCTTGCTGCACGACGAGGCTGAGGCCTATGACGAGGCGCACTTGCCTCGATGTTCACCTGTCACACGATGTGAGGCTGGCTGATTCAATGTTTCCAGTTTCAAAGCGTCTCTAGGGTCCTCGACTGTCGCAGAAGGGACCCGCCCTCCCGCACACACACGCATTTGCAAACGCAAACGCAAACACACACACACACACACACACACACACACACACACACACCCACCCACCCACCCACCCACCCACCCACCCACCCACCCACCCACCCACCCACCCACCCACCCACGCACACCCACGCACGCACGCACGCACGCACGCACGCACGCACGCACGCACGCACGCACGCACGCACGCACGCACGCACGCACCACACACACACACACACACACACACACACCACGCACGCACGCCACGGCACGCCACCACGCCACGCCACGCACGCCACGCCACGCCACGCCACGCCACGCCACGCCACGCCACGCCACGCCACGCCACGCCACGCCACGCCACGCCACGCCACGCCACGCCACGCCACGCCACGCCACGCCACGCCACGCCACGCCACGCCACGCCACGCCACGCCACGCCACGCCACGCCACGCCACGCCACGCCACGCCACGCCACGCCACGCCACGCCACGCCACGCCACGCCACGCCACGCCACGCCACGCCACGCCACGCCACGCCACGCCACGCCACGCCACGCCACGCCACGCCACGCACCCACCCACCCACCCACCCACCCACGCACGCACGCACATGCACGCACATGCACGCACATGCACGCACATGCACGCACATGCACGCACATGCACGCACATGCACGCACATGCACGCACGCACGCACGCACGCATGCACATGGCACACACACACAAGCACAAACACTCATCAACGCACGCACGCAAGCACGCGCGCACACGCAAGCACACATGCTCACACCCGTGCGCACACCCACACACCACGACCCCCGACACAGACACAGCCACATCTATGCACACACACACACACACCCGCACGCACGCACGCGCGGTCCAGCGCACACACACATGCACACGGACAAGCACACAAACACAGACACAGAGACACCCCCACACAGACACACACACACACATACACAGACACACACACACAGACACACACACACACACAAACACACACACAGACACACACACACACACAGGAACACCCACGCACCGATGCACGCACCGATACCTTAGCCGCAGGCCTTCCTGCAGCAGCGGCGCCTGACTGGTGTTCCGCGAAGCAAGGCGGCGTTGCGGCACCACGAGGCCTCCGCGTGCGGCGCACCTTGCCCCCAACGCGCCACGAAAAAGTCTCCAAGACAGCAGGCGGATTTTAGCCGCAGTGCTTGGTTGCATTCCCTTGATTGTAATTTGAGGTTGACATGGTCAATTCCCACCGCACCTCAAACTGTACAGTTCATGCTGCCGCTGACCTCCACGGATCTCAAATTCTGAGCGCCTCACAACCTCAAGACTTTTGCGAGATGCCGCGCCTCAACTAAACCCAGAATTTAGAGCGTGCGCAAGACAACCCAAGATTCAGACTAGCGTAGATGGACAAGCTACGGGTCAAGTTTAGCACTGCTCTTATTTGTAGAATTACACAATTCGTTACATACATGGGCACTGTTCGTGTGATTGTGAGGATGTGTCTTTTTCCCAGGTCGTGGAGAGCCGTGAAAGGCTTCGTGGAAGGGTTTTATCATGTGCCTCGCGAGTGACATGGCAACACTGAAGCCACGAAGTGTTTTGCATGTGAGAAGGTTGATTTGGGTAAAGGGTTGCACTAACAAGCACGTGGAGAATGTTGTAAGCGCGCGAAAGAGTCGCGCAGGTTTGGCTATCCCGCGCAATAAGAGTAAGTGCTTCGTGCTGTCCGTGCCCGGTCGTGGAAGGCTCGCGTATCCCCACCGCCATCCTTCCATGAGGTTGTTGCTTTCTGCTTCGATCCATTTCCTCGAACAATGCTCGGACACATGGTGTGGCATGGCAATGCCGATTTCACGAAGTGTCTACGCGTGATAAGCTTGATTTGTGGTTTGATGATCCTTGTTTAAAGCAAGTGGAGTTGCACGAAGTCTCTCCTGTTTGAGGCAAACCAACATGTGCCAGTTATATATGGGTCTGTGTTTTTTTACCGTGTCAGTTCTTTAGTCTTCGTGGGAGGTGGGGCTTGGGCGAGCCATGCCCCCGAATCATACCCCGAACCATACCCCCGAGCCATACCCCGAGTCATACCCCTAAAAAAACACAAAAAAAAGAACTTGCAAGAACTGTGGCATTTGCATGTGATCATCCATGGATAGCTGGAAGCTATAGGGGGTTTAACTTCAAGTGAAGAAGGGGGTCTTGTCAAGAAACAGTGTTAGAGAGCTTGACATGTGGACCGATGCCAGGCTCCTAGGTAATACCTGGTTCACTTGGCTCAAGTGGTGTTCCTTGACACTCGGTTACCCACCTCGGTCTTGGCTGTTATTTTCAATGGAAAGTGCCAATGGATGGAGTTATAGAGCAATCCTGCGGATGTCCTGGCACTAGAGTTGTCTGTAGCATCCGTGGTGCTGTGGCGGGGGGGTGCAGCTTGACGTAAGACGCTAGGACTTGCAGGGCGCTGTGGCGGGGAGTGCTTCCTGCAGTCTGTCCGACGCGGTGGAAACAGCTGTCTGTCCTGGGCCACTGTCGCAGTGAAACACAAGCTGTCTTTGTGCTCCTGGGGTACTCTTGGTGTCTTTCCGGTCGAAAAAAATCTGTCCCGCGATTCATACCCCCGATTCATACCCGATTCATACCCCGATTCATACCCTTCTGCTGCCATTTGCAGCCAAGAGCCTCTTGCGCACTGGGCAGTACTAGCGAAGCTATGCCGCCCGAATCCTCAGAAGACGCAAAACTCAAAGAGAAGCACTGCAGGAACCAGCTCGCGGCTCTTTTCGCAGAAGTTCGCCAGAAGGTGGGTTCGGAAGGCTTACTGCGATGCATCAAGCGCGACACGGTGCACCACCTGTGAGAGGCCCACTAGCCTCTGCGCGGCTGCCGTTTGAGGATGTCACGCTGTCTTGCCCTTACGCTGGTTCGTGACTGGTGCGGGTGGCGGGCCTGACTGGGCAGCGGCGCTTCCCCTTAAGCAACGCTTGCTTGGGTCTGTGAGCACGCGGGTCGCTTGAACTCCAAGTGGAGGTGGCCATGACGTTCGCCTCAGGCAGTGGCTCGGCGCCTCCCACCTAGCGCAGCAGCTTTCGCTAACCCACTCACGCAGAGTGGCAGCTGTCTAGTTCAGGCTACTCACAAGCGCCCCAGGCTGGCTTGTAGCAACTAAGCGGTCCAAATTCTCACAGCTATCCAGTTGCCAGCGCACGGGAGCTTTGCAGTGTCCAAAGCCACAAAGCCAGAGTTCAGAGACGCGCGAGCCATACCCCGAATCATACCCCCGAGCCATACCCCGAACCATACCTGCGATTCATACCCCTTATACCAACCTCCCGGCACGGCCACGTCAAAAAAACACATACCCATATATATATATATACATATCTATATATGTCTCTCTCTCCCTCTCTTGACGTAGATACACATATATGCATACATATTAATATATATATATATATATTCCACTGTTTGCAAGCAAACACAATATTTCTATTGTTAGGCTAAGGCCCGGCCAGTATTGCTCAGAGCCAGCCAGCTTGCGGGGCGCTATTTTGAGCGGCTATTTCATTGTTGCAAATGGGACCAGTGCTTCTCAATCCAGGTTTTTCTGGAGCTCAGCAGCGCATATCGTAGGGAAGTTAAAGAAGGTTCCCTTGTTTCCTTGTAACATGAGATGTGGATACCTCCGGTGGCTCAATCTGGCAGGTCTACTGCTTGGCGCCCAAGGGTCTGCGGGAGGCGCTGCGGCCCAAGTCGCAGCCCGTGGCCACGGTGGAAGCGCAGAGCGTCTTCCTGCGCCACGGCTCGGCGGTTTGGGTCGGGCAGGTGTCGCCCCGAATCGTGGAGCTGTGTCGCAGGGTGTCCAAGTCTCTGGTTGTTCTTAAAACAACACACACACACATCCCAAAACGCCTGTTACTGGCCTTCACATCTAGATACCATCCGGTCATGTATCCTGGTATTCCGCCGATGGTCAGGGATTTGGCGTGGTCCAACCTTGGCAGTAATCGCGTCCCTTCAAGCAGCTGCATTTTGAGGGCTCTCAGCCAGACATTTGGGCAAACTTGAGGATGTCATACTAGAATGAATGTTTCTCAAATCGGGTTTCTCTTTCTGGATTGTAAGGGGTGACCTAGAAACCAACCACCTGATGTTCCCTTTGATACACATCCAAATGGGTCTGTCTGAAAACAGGGGGCTCCCCCAAAAACCTTGGTGTCCCATTTGGTTTCGTTTTTGAGCCCCCAAGATGCCCCCAAGATGTTTTCAGCGGGCAGGCGCAAGGACGTGGCGCGGCTGCGCACTCCGCTGGAGTGGAAGCGTTTGGGCCGACAGCTCCGAGAGGGCGAGCCCCGGCAGAGCAGGGCTGGGGGTGGCAGGTGGGCGTCTAAGGCCCGGAAAACAGGTCGGTTGAAAGGACACCACAGAAGCAGACATGTTTGGGCCCCCCCTTTGAGACATAGGTGGCGATGGTGAATGATTTGAATTGAAATCAGTGCAATCGGCGATGGTGAATGATTTGAATTGATTGTTTTTGCCATCTAGTTTCAACCCAACATGATGGAACGACATGTGTGTGGGTGTGTGTGCGTGTGTGACCGGCGACCTTAGGGATCGTGGATAAGAGGTGATAGCTGATTCCCAAAGCTGTGGCATGATGCTGCATGTCAGTGAATCAACAGGAAGAGTGGTGGCCGTGCTAATTTTTGTGCCCTGGAGCATCCTTCAAACAACAGGAGCTAGCACCTCTCAACGTCGATTGTGTGATTGATTGTCCGACTGAGTGGGTAGGAATTGTTCTGCATCATATCTGGACTTGGATCCACTGAAAAGAGCGCAGCTGACGTATTGTCAGCCCTAGTCAGCCCACTGGGTATACAAAGAGGAGGCGTTGACAAACGTCTTGATGGTGGCCGGGAGCTCTGCTGCCCCGTGCAGAGTGTACCTATACGATATTCTAGCCACTAGGGAACATGAAAGGCCATAATGCTTATCACTGATTCTGGCAGAGATATCCGAGCCAATTGTTTCAGCAGTCCCCCCATTGAGGAGAAGCCTGTTCGGCACCTACCCGTCAAGGGTGCGGATACCAATGAGTTCGCCATTGTGGCGCCTGGTGCACTGAACAAAGCCACCTGGCGGAAGTCTGGCTTGCTCACTGCCGGAGGCAAGACATTTGATATGTGCTATCCAAGTTGGGTCCAGTTGCAACGATAGGGAATAGTCCAGTTGCAGAACGGCCAACACTATGGTATCTTTGGCAAATGACACAGACAACAAAATTTGCTTTTTTCCCTGCCTCAAATGGGTGATTTGAGAAAAACTCCACTCATGAATTTATGAAACCGCCGGGATTCTAGCTCTGATCAGGTGAAGGCACCCCGGGCCTTGTACGGCGACTGGCAGACCATGCCCATGGAGGCCAAGTCCAAAGCAATGCCGCGGAAAGCCAAGGCGAAGGCCAAGGCGAAGCCGGGCCTTTTGAAGTTGCTTTGGCTGCGTGTCACTGCTTGGGTCTGGGGAGCATGCGATGAGCTTGCCGGCGTCATTCCATCAGTCCTCAGCCTCACAGAGTCGCTTTGCTTCACCGGAAGGGTCTGAGCTAAGGCTGCCAGCTCCACCGCGCAAGAGGAAGCTGCCGCAAGTACGTCTCAAGGGCTTTGATGCCTTCGTCAAAAGCTTGCGAAACTTGACACGTGAATTGAAGCGTGCTTGAGGTTTGACGGCGATTTTAAGCTTCAAGCAAAGTATGGCAGTTGTCAGCCGTCAAATTTGAAAAGCCATAGCAGAGTCCGCATCCCCTGCCGTCCTGCAAGTTGCTCCAACTTGCTCTAGGCATTTAGGCCAAGGAGAGCATGTGCGCACTCCTTGCAACGTGTGCTTTCGTAGCTTCCCATCATGTTTGCCTCGGCCAGCCGAGGATCCTTTGTGCAGGGCCGTGGCTGCATGCCGTGGGACAAGAGCAGCGACAAGGACGGCGGAGACGGGAAATTTGCACTCAGAGGTGGTTGTTGACTGAGATGGTACCATTTTGGGGTAGGTGCGCCACTCATTTTAGTCTATTTTAGTGGGGATTGGGATGTTCACTGGGGGCACGGAATTTTGACCCATGGCCAGTTTTGGTCCGGGACTGATTGCACAAGAGTAACATGTTCAAATGGGTATGGGTCGAAACTAAACCATCAGGGACCTCAGGTTTTGGTCCATGGTTTCATTTACCAGGCTCCATATGGGGTACCTACTTTTTACCCACAGATCACAGCCAAATCGATAGCAATGACGGGAGCGGAATTTGCACTCCATTGGCTTGGTTGTCAATCTAGAGTACAACTCTATTCTCCCGTTCTGATTCCTGTCCAGATGGCACTGCATACTTGTAAGCAGAAACATGATACGTGCAATCCGCCCAGGAGACATTAGTTCACATCTGGTTTCGGCAAAGTCCTTCGCCACTATCTGAAAACGACAACAAGTGAATTTCACAAGCATTCTCAGCAAGAGAAAACACTACATAGACTCGACGATCGATGTAGTCCTTGAACATGTTTCCCGTGGATTTTGTATCAATCACAGGCGGACTGAAACTTTCCAGCGAGGGGCTTCCCCAGGCAATTCAATGTTTCGTCATGGCTGACTTCGTTTAGATTTTGCACAACCAAGAATTCGTTTGGCGGGAAGCACACGCCTCTACTTAGCTTTGGAAGGTTAGGTCGCTCACAACGCTTTGCGTACAAGCACAGTTTGCTCATGCTTTACATTCGCACACGTTGTTCACACTCTCGAAGCCATACTTTGACGATACATGGTGCAAACCGCGTCTCCAGTGCTAGGGCTTCCATGTCTATCATGCAAGCGCTACGCAGACCAGCGCTACGCAGACCCACTGTGCGCAGATCAGAGCTTAGCTTGTCAAAGCTGTTCCAGAACGCCAAAGCAAACATGTTGGCGTTCGCAACATGTTGTGACCGCATATGCGGCTTGAGTTCCGCAGTGCTCGAAGTGTTCAGGAGGAGAGGTCATTGGCGTCTTCGATTCTCAAAGCTCAGAAGGCCTACGGAAAGCGGACGTTGGTTGAGGACGGTGTGGAGAACAAGCCAGCTTGAGCAGCTTGCTACAGGAATGGTGTGGTTTGTTGGCAGCTTGAGGCATTAGCTGCGCTTGGCTTCGAAAGGCATGAACAACACCTACCCAGGCAACAGGGGCGAAGAGCATCGCCCCTGCTCGAATTGTCTCAGGGTAGCAAGAGACTCGAAACCCAGGCGCCTACACTGGCAAAGCATGGTTTCCGCGCCGTGCAGAGGACCAAGCCTCCGTTCTGGAGGGTTTGGAAGGGTGGACTTGGGGCGAAGCTGGACAAAGAGAGGCTGACGCTTGTCCTTGAGGCTGTTGCTGTCTTTGGAGCGGACTGAGCGCCGTTAATTTCATTGTTGCTCCTATCGAGTTGCTTCCTTTGCAAGGTTGACGCCCTGCGATCACGGTGGCCCTTCTTTCAGACTACGATACAGGGAAAATGTATGGGCCCCCCACCAGTGTATGTTCCTCTTCGAGTTATGCCAAACTTGTAAGAAGTGCCACCATATCACTGCCAGCCGACCAAATGGGATTTCGCACATCCGAGGAAGCTCCTGCGACACCCACGGACGCGGCAGCTGGCAGCAACCCACCTGAAAACAACGAGGACGAGGCACGTGCAGAGTGCGGTATCATTGAACGCATGTATTTACTTGCTCCATGATGGTTCGTCTTTGCCTTGCGATTTTGCCTGGGTTCTTTTTCGGCTTGCAGGCATTGGTTGTGTTTTTGTTGTCGCGCTCTGAATAAATATGAACAAACTAAATAGATAGACAATACATTCATAGTGTATGTGTATATATACATACAGGACAAACACACAGTCAACAAATAAATGAATAAATTAGATATGCATGAATATATATTTTAGGCATATCACTGTATATATATAGTATATATATATATATTATATTATATATATATTATATTATATATATTATATTATCTATATATATACGCATATGCATTACACATGGCTTATCAGCTTACCTAACCATATATATATAACTTATATATATATATATAACTTCTATATACATATTACATATATATATATATATATGTGTTTCATCAACTTAACTAACCATATGCATCTTTTATATCGGTTCACTTTGGTTCTGAGGCCGGGGCCCAGTGGTGCCAGCACGTGCTGAAGCGGCTGCAGCGGCAGCTGGGGCAGCTGGCCGTGGCGGAGCGGCGCAAGGCGCTGCGCCAGTGGCAGCGGGCCTACCATCCCGACAAGCCCCGCGGCGAATCGGAAGATGCGGTCGAAAGAGCCACGTGCTCAAAACCCGGGTAGATAAAGGTTAGTAAGGGACAATCCCAACTCCTTAATTCTGTACATGGTTCTGGGTAGACCATTTTAATACCGGGTTTTAATGAGGACTCAAAAGCGAGCAGGTTTTGTTTGTTCAGTTTCGTTTTTTGTTGTTGGGCCTGAAGCGGGAATTTGAAGATGCGGACACAAAGGGAGCAGGGGTTTCGTTCAATTTCGTTGTGTTTTTCTTGGGCCTGAAGCGGGAATTTGTTGTGCCTAAAGTGGGAATTTGGGCGGAGCTCGTGAGTGAAACTGCAACTGTTCAAGGATGGGAGTCAAAATTCTCTCATGGGGACCCTGTTGTTCCAACCAAAAACCAGTTTTTTTCGACCTTCATCTTACGTTTTGGTTTGTGGGTCGACCCGGTTGTTCCAACCACAACCTGTTTTCGACCTCCATTTCACCTTTTGGTTTATGGGGTCCGAAAAAAAGTGCTTGGGGCCCAAAAAGAAAAAGGGTCCCGCATTTCCATTTGTTGGGCCTGAAGTGGGAATTTTGTTGAAAACCATCACTGCAACTGTGCAAGGGAGGGAGCCCCCTTGGCTCAAAATAAATGGCTACTAAATTATTCTGGTGTCCTTTTGGTTTCGCGAATGTCAAAAGGGGTCCCCCAATATTTCCCAAGTCCTTGCGTCTTGGGTCCTGTGGGCTTGTGCTTTTTCAGGGTGCCACGTTTGTGAGTAAGGAAAAGGCAAGGGAACCATTTGGGTGTGGATTTAAGAGCTAGGGTTACGCAGGTTTTGGTCCATGTTTCCATTTACCAGGGTTCCATTTTGGGTACCGGTTTTTTGAGCCACAGCCATTTTGGGGTCCCCCTATCTTGATACCCGCGAGGCGTGACATCAAGAACTGTGGTCAGAGTCGGTCTCTGGCTTTAGGCGAGCCAGGAAGTCCGTATCATACCGGCCATGCAGCGTGCAAATATACATTATCGCACTAGACAGTTTGCTCAGTGACGAGCATAGTCCATATTTCACGTCATGAACAGTATGACTGCGTACATATATATATATATACACTATATATATATATGTATATGTATATATATACACATGTATATGCATGTTTCGCCAGTATCATAGTCGATACTATTTCGAAGTGTACATTTATACATACTGTTGTATTTTACCCTGTTCTTCTATGTTGCACTTTGTGACCAGCTTGATGTTTTACAATATGATCTAGCATCTACATGTGTAATGCTATGGCCGCCGATGCTATTATATATTGTACTTTGTGCGGCGTTGTATTTTGTCACATTGTACTACATGTTAAAGCAGTTGGTATTGCATGTTATCATTCCACATTGAATCATTGGATTTGTTTCCCCGGTCCAGGTCAAGCTAGGCGGAGGCTGTTCGCACAAAGAGGGCGAGTGAAGACATGACTGACTTGTTTGGCCACGGCATCGGCGTGCACGGTGGAGCATGCTGCATTCTACGAGCTGGATGGTCGAAAGTGTATCAGGATGAGAGTGTGTATTTGTTGGGATGCCCTTTGCAGGTTGGTTTCAAGGGAAACCAAGAAGAAAGCCACCACTTGAGGGACCCCTATTTTGCACATACCCTAACCTCAAATCATGTAGTCATCGGCCACCTCCAGAGCGTCCGCACTCGGACTTGAGCTTGGATGCAAGGAGCAGGTTCGAGCTTCACCTGCATATCCATACCACCTCAATCTGCATAGACAGGCGTGCAGTACCCAAATGCAAGCACACAAGTATGAATTGATCTCTGCTGGCATGAAGCTTTCAGTTATCCTGCACGCGCTGAGGAACCCAGGCAGAGCCAATGAAGTTCTACCGATCTTCCGCTTCGTTCAGGAGTATATGCGCGCAATCAACGCGACAAGCTGGCATTGAAAGTTGCATGGATGACATGATCATGTTTGCAGAACCTCTCAGTCTAGACAAAGAGCGGCGCAGTATCATGTGTGTGTTTTGCGTTTTGCCAGAAAGGTTATGACCAATGCAAGTGCATGTGTATGTAGTTGTTTGTGCAGGAAATAGCCAAACATCAGCAACAATTTCCTGCCAACAAGGCATCTCACTTCAAGGCGCTAGGCCCAAGAGTCGGGTTTGGAGGTCATTTGCATCTTGATTCCAGGACAGATGGGACCAAGAGTTCCGCAGTTCTGAGCTTCCCAGTAGTGCGCCCAGCGCGCCTAGTGCGCCCAGCGCGCCTAGCGCCCCTTGCGCGCCCGGTGACGAGAGCGCGGCGAGCGCACCGGCGCCAAAGCGCCGACTGCGAGGCAAGACGAAGCTGTGAGCCGAGACAAGTTGCGGCCTTGTGCAAAGGAATGGCTTCTTGATGGTTGAGTCTCGACCAAGTCAAGAGTTCAGTGCCAGTGGGCTTAGTCCTTTTTCTTTTTTGCGCCAGGCTTAGCCACATAGGCTGTGTTGGAGCCACGTGATTGATTCTATCGTTGAGGTCCTGCTACACAGGCAACCGCTCCTACGCGCTGCACATTGCTCGGACCTCAATTTCTGAGCGCTGCGGCATCCAAAAGCTAGTCCAAAGACCACATGCATCTAGATATTGGTTTCTTAAGAAGGCAAGAGGTGCATTTGTTAAAGTGGCCACAACATGCGCAGAGAGCTGCCGTGCTGGTATGTTTGGCCTTGTAGCAGATGCGTTGTGTGTTGAGCCGACCATTCTCCAGATTGCCACCCCTCCGAGCGCGCCCGTCTCGAATGAAATTGGCACTCCGTATAAGGACAACCCTCACAAGAGCGGAGGGCCTATGAACTTGCCGGACAATGGCCTGAGACTGACGTCTGGAACTCAAGTGCTGCACGTCCAGGGAGCCGACTCACTGAGTTCCGAAGCCCAAGGAAGGCAATGTTCATTGCATCCGTCCGAAAGAATGGGTCGCTGACATGGTGCGTTGCACTTCCATAGGCTGATTTTTGTTTCGAGTCTGGCATCATAGGTTTTGAATGCGTTGTGAATGCGCAATGGAGTTATGCCAGGCCATGCAAGTTTGAGCAGGAGCGGCACAGTGACTCTCTAAATTTCACATTTGAAGCTGCCACAAGTGCCCTACGGATCAAAACATTTGCTTCGTAGACCTTGCCGTTGCAAGCTTTCACGGGCTTCTGCAGGCTGACCTACTGGATAAATCCCCATTGGGATCCGGACAGCGGCTACAATGGAGGTGGCCTGGACGCGCGCGACTCAAGGATCCCATCGCTAGACCGACCTGGAGGATTACCCAAGAAGACCGGGTGGTGTTCCTCAGTCGACGCTTGCGAAAATAGGACAGAGATACGGCCGGCGGACACCCCAGTTGATTCAAGAGATAAAAATAAAGTTTAGAAGGATGACAAAAGAAGGTAATATAATTCTGGTCCAACTTGAAGTACCTGGAATCATGGCATGTGGACTTGGACTTGTCTCAGGCAAAACAGGAGTGGTCAAACAGCTGTGGCTGGAACCACTCTTTGCGGCTTGGCCTAGGTCTTTTTGACGGATCCCAAGATCGCTCCCTCCTCGGCTTCAGCTGCCAGGCAAGCGAAGAGTGGCCGCCAAGGTCTGAAAAAAGATGCGGCGATGCTGCGGCACTCATTTGGCTGTGGCTCAAAAAACCGGTACCCAAAATGGAACCCTGGTAAATGGAAACATGGACCAAAACCTGCGTGACCCTAGCTCTTAAATTTTGAGCCACACCCATTTAAACTCATCGCTTGAACCATGGCGCAGAGCGCTTTCGGCTTGACACTCTGGGCCGTGTTTTCGGTTTGCCAAGCTTTGATCGGAGCGCCCCATCCGTGCACGGCGTTTGCTGCAGGAAGGCGCCCAAGCTTCGCATCGCACCTCACGCCCTACCGGCGTGTCTGAATTTGAAAGCATCGCCGTCAGAAATGCATTAGGGTCAAGGGTCCCAGTGCTTTAAAGGGGGCCCACCCCCCCTTCCTCAAGATCGACAAGGTTTGGACGCACCCGCAAGACTGAGTGGTTTTTGGGAGGAATTGCTGATCCTCCAGGGCGGGTCCCTTTTGTAAGCTTGAACGCCTTGTCACTTCCAGCAAACTTCAGTGTGATTCAGTAAGACTTTACAATGCAATTTGGGGAAACATGTTTGGGGGAAACTTGAAGGGTTTACAATTGCTTCCATACTTGGTTTGAGCACAGGAGGCCCTAAAAAAAGTTTGGGTTTGGATTTTTGGGCAACCCTTGTTGGCCGTGCAGAGAAATCACAGAGCTTGCCTGAGGGGGGCGGAGCTGGGACGTAGGCCACGTAGGTTTGTAATCCTTACGTCTCCAGAGCTGCCATTGGAGTTGGGTTGATGGTATTGTTCTCCCCTCCCATCCCCCCCTGGCTGAGGGGTGGGGATGTTGATGGCTTTTAAGATTGGCAGACAGCTCCCAAGTCCCAAGATTTTAGAGAAATGATGGAGCCAGCTCCCAAGTCCCTTTTAAGATCCTCCCGGACCTTTTTCTCAGGGAGGATCAAAGGACAGCTCCCCGCGACCGAAAAAAACCGTTTTCGCGGCCGGTTTCGGTCCAGGCGGACACCTTGGCCATCTTCCTCTCGGAGCGGATGGCACACCAGGCGCGTTGTGCTGGCCATGGTGCTGGCATCTTTGTCCTGTGGGTGTGGGTCAAAATTCAACCAGAAAAACCGCAGGTTTTAGTCTTTGGTTCCATTTATCACATTTCTGTTTCGGTACCGGTTTTTTTGAGCCACAGCCATGTGGGTTCACGCAAATTATTCAACAGAGAAACGGATACAACTAGAGTGTGTGGCAAATGTAAAACGGCAGCACTTTTCATCCATATGCCTTTTTGGTATGATGAGCAGAAGTGCAGCCATTAAATGCTTCAGATTGTGTACTTTCGTTGGCATTGGTGTTTGTGGGATGTGGCGATGCTGGGTTTGTGGGATGTGGCGAGGCTGGCCCTGTTGCTTGCTTTGGCGCGTTGGTCGGCTGATACTAACAGAGTGGTGCCTGTCTTGTTGATCAAAAGCTGAAGATTTGCCGAGGTCGTTGAAACACAGGGCAAGGACCGGGAGGGATGCGCGAGGGATGGCATCGCCAATCGCTTCTCCGTATTGAATCAGGCAATGTGATGGGCACGGAAATCTGGCAGTACTTGTCCACGGTTGCGTTTTTTGAATCTGACGGCCAAGTCTGGCACGCCAGGGACCGCCAGTATTAGCAGCATCTCTGCTGAACATGCGAATGCCCTCGCTGGCGAAGAGTTATATAATGATATATGAATATTCCTAGAGGGTAATTAGTGCAAACAAGCTGAATGTATCTAACAGTTGTCGTTCAGGATATTGTCAGTCAGTGCCTCCACCATGCCAAATAGGAATCCAAGGCTACTTGTCAGAATGCCATTGTTCATCCATCCGCTTACTTCTTTCCAGCCGTGCAAGCCGGCCCTGCCACCTGCACGTTAGGAAAACATGTCAAAACACATCAAAACGCATCGTGCTTCACTGAGTAACAGCAACGAATGGATGTCAGCTTAACAGGGCAAAGCACTCCTGCGCGTGGCAATACACCTTCAATCGAGAACTGACCATATCAGCAAACACCTTGAGAAGAGTGCTTCCGGAGGAAAGATGGTACTGCTTGACGATGTGGTGCTTCGACCAGTTCTCTCTGAGCAATTTTGTGCCGCAGGCGCCTTGCAAGCTTGGCACTGTGCATTCGATGTATGCATCCGATTCCACGTGCCGAGTCATTTTACTCCCTCCTGTTGAATTCAGCGAAACAGCTGTTGCAGTGGGTACAGGATCCGTTCAAGTTTGGGCGCCAATCCTGAGGAGCCTGGCAAACCAAGTTGACCATCAGTGCGGGAGGGCATGCCTCAGATATGCGAGAGAACACTTTCTAAACCACCAGGAAATATTGCCAAGCCGGTTCTTGCTGTTTGTTTTTTTTGCAACTGTTTTGGGTCCAGCTACTCTTCCCTGAGGTAACCCTCCAGCGGACGTTCCCTGAGGTAACCCCTCCAGCGGACTGCACCCAGCACGCTTTTCGATTCAGATGCGACTGATGGCCAACCAAACCACGAGACAGGCCCAAAGTGTTGCTTTGCTGCTTGCAAGGCGGCTTCCACAAACATGGCGCTGAACACACGAAATCAAAGCAAAGATGATATTGCTTTGCCGTTGTGTGTTCTTTATATGCCAGTGATATTCCGAGGATGCATGTTTCAGCACGCATGAAACTGGGGAAGGCTTAAATAGAACCTTTTGAATTGTTGGCAGCTGGTACATTGGATATTTCCACTGAGTGCATCTTGAGAGCCCCCGGGACTCGCTTCGTGGCATGAAATTCCTTCGCAGGTGCTCCACCTGAGAAGCATTCAGAAGCATCTGGTGGCTCAAAAATTGGATTCCTGTAATCCTGGTAAATGCACACATTGACGAACATATTTTTGCGGTCCTTTCCTTTAATTTCGAGCAGACTTGTGGGGTCACTCGTGGTTTATCCAACCACTTCTATGATACTTGCGGGAATTTCCCCCTTTATCTGCGGAGCTGTCTTTGGGGTTAGGCCCTTGTTGTATCACAGATTCGTGGGTTCCATTTCAACCACAGCCCTTTCGATCAGGTCTCCCAGAAGCAGCGGGACCTACAGGCCGGTTCTGACGACGAGTATTAGTTCACTGCAGCTTGAGATGGGCATTCGGTGAGATCCTTTTTGTGGAAAGGGTCCGTCACAGAATCAAACACCCCAACGGGAAGACCTGGATTTGTTGAGAAAGCACTGGCGGCAATAGCATCCCAAGCTGAAAGCCACTGGACCTTTAGTGCAGCGGCCGTGCGAGTGATCACCTGTTTCCAGGAGCTGGAATTGTTGTAAGCCGCTGACGTTTGGAGAGGAGATCAACTTCCTTGCTTCGACCCAAAACATCTAGACCCCATGCCACAGGCAGCACCTGGAGTCTGTCCAACTCTGAAGAACAACCAGGTGCTTGTCCCTTTGCTTAAACTACTTTAGACGTGCTCAGAATTGCATTTGGCCTGGAGCGGGTGCTGGAAAACAGAGTGCCAATGGGTGAGGCGATGGGTTCTGGCGATGCCATGATCCAATGTGGCATCAAGAGCAAGCATCGGCTGCTGTCTTCGTCCTGAAATGGCATGTTCCTTCTGCGGCGGCCCTTGGGCTCAAACCAGCTGTTGTGCTGGCAAGTCGCCTGTAGTCAACTTGTGTTGGCCTATCATTGCAGCAGCCCTGCATATTTGCATGCTTTCCTCACCCTTTTCCGAACAGTTTATTAGCCCAGTCCGATGCAAGCAAGTGCTGACTCTTGTGTGCTGACTTCCTCGCTTCATCCAATGGGGAAGGCCAGGTGATCCGGCAATTTGTCGCAATGCTTCGCAAGGTGGCAAGAAGAGTACGGTTACCCCCTGCAAAGCATGAGGTAGTTGATTGCTGGATGTTTTTCTTCCTCATAGGAGCAGGTCTTCGCCCAGGATTAGTTGTTGTAAAATTGTAGTCATTCAGAAAGCATAAACAACGAAAAACACGACGACCACACCATGTACTTAAAAGTTGCGATGTTCAAGCTGAAGCAAAGTGAACTTTGCGTACTACGTGTGTACTGAGAAGTTGGGGTTTTCAAGCTGCCAAGCCATGTCATTTGATTGGAGAGCAAGCATTGTCATTTCATTGGGAAAAAGCGACAATAAGAACAAACGAGAACATTTCAAGAGTTTGTCCGTTCGGTGTTGCCGCCTCGCTCATATGATACAGACGATCTCATGATAAATCACCTTGTTTTGCAGGTTGACAGTTCCCCACACTGATGGGTTCCAAAATTGCGGGCCCTCCAACAGGCATTCATTTGCAACCGATGGATATAGCCGTGGCTGTGGCTCCAAAAACCACCAAAATGGAACCCTGGGAAGAGGAAACGGACCAACACCTGCGCAACCGCTGTTTAGTTTTGAGCCACAGCCATATGTCGGCATTTGATTTTTCTACTGTTGACCTGCCCAACTGCGCAGGTTATTTCGCTCATGGAGCAGACCTGCTGCCCGGTCACGTTGGCTGAGTCGGAGGCGCGGCTGACGGGTCGATTGCTACGCCGCCAGGCTCCGTTGCGAAGGCTGCTTCGCTTGAAAATGGGCATAAATCAGAATGAGGTCACTCATTGTTGTGCACGGCATTTCAAAGGGTGATTTGCTGAACAGAAGGATTTCTGAACGCAGAAAGGAGAGGTAACAGCTAGAGAAGCTATGCGATGATCAAGTGCCGCCAAGATGTAACTGATTTTTGTTTGCGCTTCGATTTGAGTGTGCTGCACCCTAAGCTTCAATTGTCAACTAGGGCGTCAGGTGCAATCAAGACAAACGTCATGTGCCGACCAATGTATGGATTGCCCCCCCCTCCCCAATTTGCAAATGAGCGACGCTGCAGACCATTCACACTGGTTGGAACGGCGAGCCTTTGCCGATGCTGTTGGGCTCCAACCTTAGCGTCCGAGCGTTGCTTCTGGAGGGCTGCTTCCCATCGAAGGCTCGCGAAGTTCAGATCTGAAGAACTCACTGCGATGTCATCCTGTTTCAGCACGTTCCATCACCATGACCTATATTCAACCTGGAGCTTCTAGTACATTGGGACAGTGCTTCGGATATGCGGGTGCTTCGGATCTGCGAATGGAATTTAGCGTCCATGTCAAAAATTGATTGCAAGCCCAAGCACACGCGACTCTCGACGGGCCTTTTCGGGTTGCTCTCAGGTACCGTCACGGAGCAGGACGAGGGGTCTTTCAAGATGGAAGTCCTTTGAAACCCTCCGATCGTCCTCTTCCATAGTTTTTTCCCTTGGAGATGACATGCCTGGAGGTATGCATACGTGATGCGTGCTATCCACGACTGCAGCATGATCCACAGGTCAGCTTCACTGCCAGACATGTTGGTTCGGTTACTGCAATTTGAATGAACGCAACTGAGACATAAATCAAAGCACAAAATTATATTGCACTGAATGTGGATGCCAGAGTTGGCTGTAGGAACCCTGGACCGCTGAATGCCCCCTTGCTCCTTGTCTTCCTTTGTCTTATGATGCTTGCAATTCATCGGCTGCAGACTTGGACCCAGAAAGTCGCATTCCCCCAGTTGTTGACGACTCCGGGAGGCCTTGTATCCAAGATCAGAGGCACGCTTCCTGCAAGGAATGGGTTCAGCATCGAATTCTACCAGCGGCCCGCCTAGAGGCACACGGCTAGACATCAAGAAGAGGAGGGATTGGCAGGGATTGGCTTGGAACCGTATCCATTATCCACGTGCAACGCCGTTCAATGCCATGCAGAAGACTTCTTCGACATGTATGTATTTGTTCTTGACCACTGTTTGCACTGTGCAAGCAGTCTAGCAGAGGGAGTCGCTTAGAGCAGCATCAGTCCTCGTTCGATGTGCTTGTGGGGATAGCAGTAGCACTCGCCAGGCAGTACCAGAAGAGCAGGATGAGGAGGAGTCTGCAGAGAAAGAGAGCGTGATTGAGGTGCCACTACCACCAGCTGTCATTTCTGCTTTTGACATAGCTTTTACCTTGTCAGTGGAGTAGTGAAGTGGACCCATGAGCGCTTGTGTTGTTGTTGACACAGGAGGGCTTTGAGAGTTAGCAGAGTACCTACCATAATATGCTGTGACTCTCAAAGAAGCAACCGGAACAGTGCAACAGCATGGGCCTGGGTCTGACAGGCATTGCTTGCCAATGTCAGCACCTTTCAGGCGGATGAGTCTTGATTTTGATCACATGTCTTGTGGTTTGAGTCTTGGCCAGGTGCACACTTCAGGAGACATGCCATTGAAGACAGCCAGTAGGCGCGTCGCGGCGAATCTCTGCATCGCGTGCATCGCGCCTTCATCAAATTCTACCGTGCCAACAGCAAGAACTTGAGAGCAAGAATGCCGAAGAAAGTTGCAGGGCACGGCATCAGCCCAGAATCACCATGGGTGTGCAACGACCATCCGCCACAAACCTTTGGAAGCAGAGGTGATATGAACCATTGGACCATGCGACAGCGGGAAGGACTACCAGAAGGGCCAAAGAAATTATGACATGCCTGTGTTGGCTCGACCGCTTCATGAGAGTATCAAGCCCAAAGTGTCAATGTGGTGAAAGGAGAAAGACCGCCCCGAATGCACCTCGCCAGCCAGGGAAGCCGTTCCGAAGCCAAAGCGCGAGTGGGGGACCCAGGTTGAAACTGTCAGGTTCTGGATGACCTGAAGGTCTACGGGAAACCTTCCAGTGAGCAAGTCCGCCGGGACACGGTTCAGGGCAACAAATGATAGCCTTGCTGTGGTTGCTTCATTTTTTGAGACTGGCTTTCCGCCAATCTCACTCCCAGCAAATCTTCCGTTGGTTTTTCCGCCTGTGCTTTTGTGTTGTGTCTTCTCTCTTTCCTATTTCCGCCTGTGTGCTTGTCTGCTACTTTCCTCA
>CAUJNA010003428.1:265000-340000 GCA_963377175.1 Effrenium voratum
TGCTTTCCTTCAGTACCAGTTGGCAATTTGTGGATTTGTCCTTTCGTCACACATCCCAATGTCAAAAGCAAATCCAACCCCGAGTTGTGAAACAGATCCGATTTAACAGCTCAAACCATGGATTGGAGATTCCGGGCTTCAGCCGCATGGGCAGCTGGAAGAGCCTACGTTTTGCATTTCTGTCAAATTGGCATTTGTCCTTACCTCCGCTGACTATGTTAGTCATCATGACAGAAATGAAGCTCAGCAAGATTGCCCCACTGACCCTGGCTCGACCAAGCTCAGTCCCTGTGGCCACCAAGCGTGCGCGCGATTGTTACACTACTCACACGACAACAACGCACAAGGCAACGGCCCCAACGTGACGCTTTAATAATACTGACAGACTGCTGAAACACGTTTCCGTGGGATTCGATGCAAGCGGCATGTCCATTGGGATCCCCGTGGCCAAGGGCAGCTGATGAACACACTAGTAGGCACACCTCGCAGTGTCTCAGGTTTCGTTCATCAACGGGCTCGGAATATCTTCTCGCAAGAACAGCTGGATACCCTCCTTGCCCAGCTCGCACGAAACGTGAGCAAAGCCGAGGACGGGGTGAGACGCGTTGCGTTGGGCTACGGTAGTTGCAACACACACACACACAATCTGGAAAGCAGTGCTTGTTGGTGGGCGATGTTCGGACCGCCAGTCTTCTGGCTCAGTTTCGCTCAGATGGAATCAAGTTGTTTGCAGGAGGCTTGTGGGTTGCAACTTCTGGCGTTTATCCCTAATTAAGAAGCACTGAAACACACCAAGTGTGATTGGCACTAGCTTGCTTCCTGCTTCCAATCTTCAAACCATGTCTCTTGGGGTCACCAAGGATAGATTCCATTGGATTTGAGCAAGTATCGCATTGTTATGACAGATGGGAAAGGCCTGATGCTTTGACCGGCGCTGTAACTCAGCTGTGCTTCTTGGGGAGCAACAGTTGCTGGGATTCGCAGGTGTCACACTCCTAGCTGCGTGTATATCTTCGCACTGGTGTTGGCACGTGGCAAGCGATATTGACATCAAGGGCAAGGCATGGCACTATTACCAAGAAATGACAGGTTGACCTGAAAAGGCGGGTAGTACTTACCCGAAACGTATGTTGACCACGGCAGACTTGGCAGCATGAATGCGATCAATTTATTCTTTTCTCGCGGCACAAGTCATTGTCCAAGTTGAACAAAGCCCATGCTGGAGGATCCCATTGCCAGTGGATCGCAAGAATGCGTACTTTGGCACGGCCACTTGGATCTCAATGTTCAATGCTGCTTCAGAGGTTCAAGTCAGACAGCTGGCATCACTTTTAACACTGTCCATGAAAACCGTGGTGCCAGCGCGATTCACAGCTTCCATTTCTGCCGCACAGTGCTGCCCTTACCACAGGTGACATCACCATCAACGAGAAAAGGGAGCTGCAAGCAGCCATTTGCATCGCACACAAGGAGACAGTGCCCAGGGACGGCCCTGCCGCCCTGCCGGGGCTTGCTCAAAAAAAGAAATTGAAAAAGAGAGGGCATGGCTTGGAGCATGCTATCCAATCGATGCAGGACAAGACAAAAACCGTTGGCTTTGCCAATCGCCACTTGGCCGATGCAGCAGTCGGCAACTGGTGGGACTCGCCTTTTTCATCCTTCAGTCCTGCTGGCTCAGTAAAAGCCATCAGCATATTTGCGCTGGGACACGCATTGCATGTCCACGTTTTGCCTGTTTGATGTTTGTGTGACCTAGCAAAGCTTTTGTCTTCAGAAAATATGTTACGTGTGAGTACATTGTTCATGCACAATCCAGGTAGCCACAGTTCGATTTGGTTCGATTTGCATGAACCTAACCGTCAGGGTCGGTCGGTTCGCATTCGGTTCGCATTCGGTTCGCCCCGCAGGCAGTAGCATTGAACACTTGTCTTTTGACATCCGCACTTTTCAGTTGGAGTGGAGTCTAAGTGTCCAAGGACAGCCACCAAGCTTGCATCGCATGTTTTACGGCATATCTTGGTAGCCTGTAGCAACATGTCTAGGTAGCCCTTGGTAGCCTTTGGTTGCCCTTGGTTGCACTTGTTTGGCGGAAAGTACTATCACAAAAACATGCGCGCTCAAGGTTGCAGCGCGCAAGTTCTCTCGCGAGCTTCTGGCGGGTTCTATCGTGCCTCCTTACCGACACCTCCAGCGACAGTTTCGGCGGGTTCCAACGGTTCGCGTCTCGTCGATTCGGCGACCTTCCTTTGCGGAAGGCTTTGCCGAAGCCCCGCGGAAGGTTTTTGCCCAACATGAGCAACACAGTGGCCGCGGAAGCGCGAGCAACCAAAGCACGCTCGCGGAAGCCCGCGGAAGCAATTCAAGCATGCCGAGCGACGCCGCGAAAGCTTTGCGGAAGGGTTCGCGGAAGGGTGGGGGAATAAGAAGCAAGCTTCACCTGTCTTGAAAAGCAGTTTGCAACGGCGGACGCAGTTAAGCTCATTTCAAAAGCCGAGTGTCGCTTTGTCTTCCTGGAACAATGATTAGTCCCTTACTATCTAAGCTTCACAACGAAAGTTTTGTCGGATACCGACCGGCCCGGCCTTGTCCTTTTTTGTTGAGACAGAGATTCAAGCTTGAAGCGACTCCTCACGATTGTCGATTGTGTTTTTCTTAGCAGTTGCTTGCATTCCCAAAGATGTTTTGAACAACCAATGACCCCAACGAGCGATTTGTGCTTCTCTCCTATCTTGAGATAGTCAAAAGGAAACACCAGCATTTCACAGGACACCACACCCGCTAGGGACACTGCCCTCTCAAGCTCGGGTAATTCAGTCCTCTCTGGTCATGTTATCTCCGCGATATACGCAGAATGCTTCTTTCCGCTGACTAAGGCTTGCTGACCTTCATTTTTGCGGATGACGACTCATATGATGTCCTCAAGAAGTTACCAGCCACCAAAGACACGGTGAGGGGGGGCCGCGGACATGGCAATGGAGGGATAGGCTTGTCAGTGACATGTTGGCGGGTGAGCAAAGCGCGCTGTGACTCAGCAAGCCAAGTCCGTTTTCTCCAGTCAAGTTCTGCCATTCAGCCCTGTGATGAGTCAATCTTGCAGATCTTTCACTGTGATATTCAGACTATGAGTCTAAGTTGGTTGTCGCTTTGCTGCTCGCAGGACGCCTTGGAGATGGCTTGTGGCAATCAGCTTTGTGCATCTCGTCATGAAGAAGCGGCACGTGTTTTGCAAAGTCACAGGTCTGTTGCCCTGAGTGCGCGGTGCCTTTTTTGTAGCTGGTGCGATGATAACAACCCTCGAGGTGTGTGCTTTCCATTTCGCATTTTGCTTCTTCCTTGAGCGGGATGCAGCCGTAAAGAAGTCCTTGCCATGAATTTAGTTCCTGATCCGTGGCTTGAGCTGCTGAGTTTTCTTTCAGCAGAACACATTGCACGAAGTGGGTAGATGTCCTGCTCCGTTTCATCCGCTTTTTGTTGAGGTCTATGTGGTTTAGAGGCTTCATGTGTTCTCCAGTCTTACCAGGGCCAGGCGTGGGGAAGCGATGCTCATGCCTGGCCATGCAATGAAAGTAGCAGCTGACGCGGCCAACACCAAGAGCCCACTACAGACAATCTGAACGAGGTAGCGCCACAAGAACTTGCGTGCAAGTGGATCTGTGAGGCGATCTGTTGACACAATTGTGACATTGCCTATTTTGAACCTGGGGGCGAAAGTGATTTAAGAATTTGGGGCGAAAGTGATCCAGCAGCTGGGCAGGGCAAATGCAGTTTTCTCTGGTTTTCGTAGCATCTCGGCGCGCGAAGTTCAAAGTCAGGTGGGAAAGTGACCCAAAATCCTTCCCTATTTGTATTGCATTTCCGTAAGTCTGTATCTGACTAAGGTAAATCTGGCGCACGTGGCTTTGTGATGGCATTTGGCATCGCTTGCTTTTTGTGACCTCAGCATTGTGCATCAAAGGCGTGTCCGCCTTTGAGGCTGAAGCTGATTTTTAGACACCGTAGTGGGGCCGCTGAAGGGGCAATGCCAAGTCTGCAGCTACGGTAAGGTTGTGCTACCGTAGATTCAGGTGGCGACTCAACTTCCATAGGCAGCCATGGTGGGATGGAATATCCAGTTCAGGCCGTTCAGCGGGTCACGCTGTGGATGGACGAAATCCAATTCGCATCACTTTGAACAGTGGAATTGAAGCCATTGTTTGTTGGTATTTACACGGGAATCATCAGAAACCAGGGTTTCTGAACGGTGCAAATGGATTTTGCAACCATCCACAGTCTCAAGTTGAACCCATTTGCGGCTTGAGCCAACTTCGGCGGCCCCGCCGAGTCATGGTCTGGCCTCACGGCTGAGGCTTGCCGACGCTGGGCACTTGAGGTTGTTGCCACTTTAGCGACTCACACAGCTGACTGAGCTCAGTAAGAGTCCCCCCAAAATCACTGAGACGCAAGTGAAGCTGCATCCGGCTCCTACTTCATAGCTCACAACATTTCTTGGGCAGTTTGCTTTTGCGTGACAGTTTTTGCATTGGAGAACATCAGTTTTGTGCTTCGGATAGCTTCCGAAGAACATGTAGCAATGCCACGCAACGCATTAGTGCAACATCCTCCGTGTCAGGCGACAGTATCGAGTTTTGCCGAATTTTGAGGGCTGCTGCCTACATCCCGCTGGCACAATGCGCTGGCCCTGCAAATGGTTCACAGAGGAGGGCTTGGTTCTCCGGGGCATTCAGGAGAGCCAGGCTGATTCTGTGGTCCTGTTCTTCGGGCAGAAAGGCCGATGTGCGGATGCCAAAAAGCAACGTAGCCTTAGAACGGCATGATTGGGTCACGTGTTTTCGATACTGAGTAATGATGTAGTGTTAGTTAATCGCAGCGACCGCAGCCTTGACAGCATCACGGACATGCACCAGGAGCCCTCCAAAGGGGAATGTTGTCTACCAGTCCTGCGAGTTTCCAAGTTTGTCTCAGCCGGATACTGGATAATGGGGTGACCGCGCATCGAATCAAGCAGAGACACATGCATAAGATGTTGCTTCTTGAGCAAGACTTTCCGTTCGCAGAGCCAGAGCCCGTGCCCTTGGCATGCTCCTGCAACACGAAAGAAGCTGGTTTCGAATTGCAGCAAGTCTCAAGTTGGTTTCGTTGGAGAGCTCTGAAGCCGATCCAAAGCGACAAAGGCCAAACCGAAGTCCTCCGAGCCATGTCATGGCCACCCGCGCGCTGCCGCCCATCGGGCGAAGTGGGCCCCGCAGCGCGGAGAATCGGCGAAGGCCCAGCTCCGAGCAGGGCAGGACGGACCGGGAGGAAGGGGGCGAGGTGGAGGTATCTTCTGCTGGCAAATTCGGCATGCCATTGCCATTGTAGCATATATTTGCATTCATGCTTGCGCCTGATTGGATCTTGATTGCTAGTTGTAGAGCTATAGTTGTTTTCTTTGCGGGGAAGCGTCATGGATTCTTGCCCTGCCGTGTTGATGTCAAGCAGCCAATCAGGTTGGCATGTCTTCCCATTCTGTTGTCATAGTGAAGCGAGCCCCGTGGCAACGGCTCCGATTTGCTCCGCTGTGAATCCTTGGGTCGCGTCAGGAGTGCGAAGGAGAAGGCGCTGCCGCGCTCGGGATCTTTGCCGCCCGTCACCCAACGTGAACGTCCCAAGCCAGCGGTGCGCCCGAGCAGAGGGCATTGCGGGCCTTTCTGGGCCCAAGGGTGCATGCAGAGTCCTCGAGTTTGGGCTGATTTTGGCAAACCACGCCAATATGCTATTTGCTGCAGGGCTCTTGAAGTTGGTTGGTAAGGCTTCCCATAGAGACCTTAACCACAGCTGTACCATCGGCAAGCTATCATGATTGTGTGTTTTCCTTTGATGTTGGCAGTATGCCACGAGATGCGTCGACTACCTTGTGATCGACACGCCTGGGGTAGAGTCGTGGTGATACTCGGTGCGCTCCCAGCCTGTGGCTCAAAGCAGCCAATCAAAATAGACAAGAAGCAAGGAGTAAACGGAGTATTGTTTGGCACAAGTAATTCTGAGAAGATGGCGCAATTCGTTCTAGAACAGAATTGCTATCAGTCAAGGAGGACTTGTCATTCGCAAGGCGGCACTTTCCGAAATCCGAAGTTGGCAACACTGAGATCACACAATGCACAGCACGGCCCACACCCAGGGCTTGACCAACCCATTCAGGGTCACTGCTGCACAACTGCACGTCGCCAGTTCGGGCAAAGCCAAGCAAGCCGGGGCGCCTGACAAGCGCACGCTGGCCCACAAGAGCACTGAAACTGCCGTGAAGCAGTCTTTACGTGCTTCACAATGCTTGCTGGACACAGGGCAAGCCAAATCGTTAGACTTTGACTTCGTTCCGATTTTAGACTTCCCTCGAGCTGGCTTCCGAGGCATGGCTTTGGTCAGCAAGAAGATGGAGCAAATGAGGCGCTTGGCCGAGGCACCGCTGGCTTTGGACTTTGGGTTGGAGGCAGAGAGCCTCCTCTCATCCCCTAGTACTATAATGCACCCTAGGAACACACGTGTTTTCCCCAGACCCCAAAGCTTTCAATAATGCAACCAATTTCAATACCAGCAACCGGTGCCCGCGCAAATCAGAAAATGACACTGACTTCTGCTGTTTAACTTCCTTGCTCGGAAATGAATACTGGTCCGTCCCAGGGGGGGGCTATGTCTTATGCGGGGAAGCTGGGCACGCAATATTGTTTTTATCAATTTAGTTTCAGCTATTTTGTGGAAGCCGTATTGTGCAGTTTGAGACCGTTTACTACTAGCCTACTGCTAACACAGCTGCGCTGCCCCAAATTTTGCTTGCAAGGCTACCCCTCCTCAATCGCGATGGGACAGATTGGGAATGACATGTCTGTGTTTCTGTTTCCCGTCGTTCCTTTGCATTGTAATCTAATACTTGACCTGAACATATTTCCTCTGCGTTGGTGTCAGCAGTTGGCCACAACAGCTTTGCGAGTTGCGGCCTATATGCAGAGGACATGGCGAAGGAGGAGGCAGAGGAGGAGTTTGACCCAGAGGAGACATGTTTGGACATGTGCAGGGCAGCTGTCTGCTCAGCCTCAAGATGCGAAGTCGAGAGCGCTTACATTCGCAAGTGTGACTTTTGGAAATTATGGAAGTCTCAAACTGTACCAACCATATATATATGGGCCATATATATATATATATGTACACATATATCATATACACCACATATAGAAATTTATCATATATATATATATGTGATACATATATATATATATATATATATGTATCGTATATATATATATATGTATCACATAATATATATATATATATGTATCATAATATATATATATATATATCATATATATATATATATATAGGTTAATGATTCCATTCTATTCTTTGCCCACTTCATTGCCCCTTGGCAACAGGACCGGCGCCTTGCAGAGCTGCTGTCTGCATTCCAGGAGGCATCCAAGAGGCGCTGCCTGTTTCCGGGAAGCGATTTGTTTTGGTCACCCAAGGAGGAAAGTGGAGGAGGTGAAGGTAAGACGCAAATCGGTCCAAGGTGAGGAAGAGGCCGAAGGTGAAGGATGTGAAGGTGAGATGCAAGTGTTTCGTTCCATGGTCAATGGGTGTGGCTCAAGTATAATGAACTAGGCTTGCGCAGGTTTTGGTCTTTGGTTCCATTTACCAAGGTGCCATTTTGGGTGCATATTGTTGAGCCACAGCCAAATGATCCAAGTTCTTGACTGCTCACATAGAATGGTGCTCAAGGATTGGCACTGCATTAGCATAGATTTATCACGGGCCTGTAGCCGGCACAATTGATCAATCGTGGTTGAGGTCTGGCGAGGGCGAGTTTGAGGAGGCGAGGATCGCCGTGGATTTGCATCGCGGGTTGGCTGAAACAGGTGAGTGCGTGGATGAGTGCGTGCGTTTTTATATGCTTATCTCTTTGGGACGCTCACCTGTTATTCCTCATAGCACACATGGTGGTAACGCCACCGAACATATTGGACCACACAAGCACTCGCTTTGTGTCGTTTCAGCTCGTCAGAAGTTGCATTGATCCTTTGTGCCGATGGGTGGTCGATTGACATTCCGTCACGGTTTGCAGGGATTGATATTGTTTGCCCTTTTTTGTTTTTCTTGAAAATAGATTCTTTAATGGATATTCTATCGCGGCTTGTAGGGGTTGAGTTTGTGCCCCCATAGAGTTTTGCTGAAACGTGTAGAGAATGTTCCATCACGGTTTGTCTGGGTTGACTTGTGCCAACCAGATAATTATTGCTTGGGAGCTTCTGGGTTGATCTCGGTTTTGATATCATGTTTTAAGCATAGATCTAAGCATGTGCGGTTTGGCTGTTCTACTGGCTATGCACCATGCAGATTTGCCTGTTTGTACAATGTCCAGTTGACGTCGTCACTAGCGATTTGCACAGTTGTTCTTGTGTTTCCACGCGATGTTTGTTGCAAGATCTTTGTTTTTGTCGTGCACGTGACTTCGGCCCAGTTTGAGCAATTGAAGGGTTGCCTAGATTTGTTGCATGGCCGATGGTGATTTGACTTCCAAGGACTGCGTAGCTTGCTCCGCACTGATGCGACAGCTTTTCATGTAGCTGTGGCATGCAGTGATGTGGCTTTCGCCCGACGCTCTTGAGTGCCTGTTCATTTTATATGTTTGTTGTCTGTGCCTCTGCAAATAAAAGTTAGTTCACAGGGAAGGAATGCATCATGCCTGGCTGTTCTGTATGCCTTCATTCCGTCATGCGCTTTCAGCATCCAAACACTATGAGCCCACTTCAGGCCGTGGCTGCTTGGACTCGGGTAACGGAGCTGGATGAGGGCTTCCAGGCGCCCTCGCGACAGGGGCTTTACACACCAGGGGCTGCATGGGAAGGGCAAGAAACATTTCTTTGATCACCCTGGGCAGAAGGGCAGGTTTTGATGAAACAACCATGGGCAGAAGGGCAGGTTCTGTTTCATCAAATACACTGCTGAGCTGATTGGTTTTGTGAATAATTCGGCGCCTGGTTTTGGATTCCCGTCTGCAACTTGCGGGTCAAGAGGGACTTGAGACGTTCTGCTGGAGCGGGATGTAGGAGTACCAGGGCGACTCGTATGAAGTGTTGTGTTCTAGACATTTGTCACTAATTGGTTCATTGTGCAATCACTGCCCGATTTTTGCATTGAGCCCCGATGACAATCTGAGTTTTCTCACTTACACACAGTCAAGGCGCTGGGATGAGTGCACCCAATTTTGCCACATCCAGCTGGAAGACCGTGTTGAAAAATAGTGCGCATCACCGATTTTGGGATGAGAATGCTGGCTGCTTGCCCGATGCAACGCTGAGTATGGAGATCTGCCTTGGTGATTGCTCGGTGATTGATATTGCCTGAAGACTTTATGCTTGCCAACGCACACACGCAAATAATCAGAAGTAATTACTCCGGAGCACCAGTGTAGGACCAAACTGTTTGCAATGTTTAGCTCAAACGGATTTTGGGCTTTCTTGTTCCAACACTATGTGACGATGAAACTGATTTGACCATGGGATAAGACTACGTCAGGTGCGAGGTTTGCCCAAATAGCGAGCTTACTCAAACTCAAACCTACCAGGAAAATGCTCGCGATGCAGAAGGGCTCCAGGAGTAAACTTGGACCCTGGTTATCCTCTCTATTAGGGTTTGCACAGGGCATCCGCTCATTTCAAACTGGGCTTAGGGGACCCATTGTGGGAAGCAGACTTGAAGGACAAGGATGCTGAGAGCATGAAGGACTCCAATTCCAAGCATACATCAAGGACTCCAATTCCAAGCATATGGCTGTGGGTCAAAACTAAACCACCAGGGGAAGGCATGTTTTAGTCATGGGTTCCATTTACTAGGGTTCCATTTTCGGTACCCATTTTGACCCACAGCCATACAACCCGGTACCCCTGGTGAACGTCAAAATAAGTAACCAATGGATGTTCATCCACCCCAAAATGGCTCGCCATAGGTAGCGCGCGTGTAGCCCAGGACATCTAAGGGCATCACAGACCTGTTATTGCCTCAAACTTCCTTGCGTTAGACACACAAAGTCCCTCATGGCCATATCAGCTTCGTTGCGGATGCCAAGCCAACAGAAACGCCTTCAAACAGAGACGCCTCCAAGTCGAGAAGCCAAGTCGAGGCCTGGCAGGAGCGGGGCACCGCCCTGGCGCAGCTGAGTCGCTTCGATGAGGCGCCCGCCATTTGGTTTTGGATACCCTCCCCCAGGCGATTCCATGGAAGCTCCCAGGATTGCTTTGGAAGACTTAGTTCCATTTACAGAGGCCTTCTGGGAGCTTCCATGTTAGTCTGAGGGAGTGTACGCACAAACCCACCTTTGAGGGGTCGATCAAACGGTCTTTGCAAGGAACTATGTTTTCGGTGACCATGGATGGTTTCAATCCCCCAACTGCATTCAACTGCCACTTACAGTTCTGCACGTTGGGTGAAGTCAATGTTGCTCAATCTGACCAGGCAGAGTCCGATTTCGCGGAGGCCTTGCAGCGAGCAAGGGGCGAGGAGGAGCATGTTCCTGGAAGGTTGAAGCACTGGGCATGGGCAATGTGTTTGTGGGCGAGTGGCCACCTCATTACTTCACAACCGGCAAAACTGACAATGTTTTGACATACTTGAGCGGAGCGCCAGGCCAGACTCGGAGACTCAACAGGAGCACGCTGAGCATCTAAGTACATCTTGTATGTGTACAATGCGCAGTTCCTTGGTATCCTTTGAGATTTCTCTGTTGTTTGTTTAAACCTGTGTTTTTGCGTCTGTGCGCATGTATTGGCATGTGGCCCTTGCATGCAGAGTTCCTTCTACCCCGTGAAAGCAATGCTGCTTTGGCTTTGGACTTTGTTCATGGGGCTCAAATGGCCATGGGTCAAAACCCCGTACCCCCAGTGAACATCCCAATCCCCACTAATTAAAATAGGCTCTAAAATGGGTGGTGCACCTATCCCAAAATGGGATCTCATTGGTTTTGAACCATGGCCAAATGGTTCTACTTGAGGCCTTGAATGTGCTCCGGCCAACTTGCAGCTGGCTCAGGAGCTTGCGAGCATCTACTTCAGCCGTGGGTCTGCCCGGGGGGATGCTGGCAACGAGGCCCTTTGGGCTTTGGATGTCACCAGTTGAGCCACAATCAAAACCTGGGTAGATGAAGGTTAGTAAGGGACAATCCCAACCGCAAATAGCTGCGGCCGCATGCGGCCGCAATCTTTTTTTTTTTTCTCCATAGTTCTGGGTCAACCATTTTAGTCTTGATTATGACTCAGTTGGAGCATTTGCTTCGTGATCGCCAAGTATCAACATGGGAGTCGTCCGAAAGGCCTTGTATTCAGGTATGAGGGGGATAACCTTTTCGTCTTATTGTTGCTTCGCAATGGAGGTCGCGAAAGTTATTTTTCGCGTGAAAGTTTTCTGTAAGGGTGCTTTGCTAAAAGAAATGTGGAATGATCAACCATGCGTGTTTGCCGGCAGTGCGAGCAGATTGCACACTGACTAAAGTTGGTCGGACGAAAGCGCGCCCAGAGGATTGCCGTAATAAGAACATCGCTCCACAGGCAAGCCCCAGCAGAAGGAAGCTTTCGGGTGCAGTTGAGCGCAACTTCCCAGCCAGATTTTCGGCAATGCTGTCGTAAGATCGGCAAAAGTTTCGCGAAAGTCCATGGACTTCCCCGCCAGTTTTTGGACATGGGTGGCCAACAGCTCCCCTCCTGTGCGGCTGCACAGCTTGCGAGCTGGGGCTGCGGACGTGAGAATTGTTTTTTCTCTCCGCGAAGATGGCGTTGCCGGGAACAAAGAATTTCAGACAACAGCCGCATGGCTTGACCAAATATGACCATGTAATATGTATGTAAACTACATGTTGGTCCCCGCTGATTCGCCTGGAGCTTGCAACAGTAGACTTCACACACACACACACGGACGGCACCTGCGCCACTACAAGATCCATGTGGCCTTTGCAGGCCGATGCAATTACTGACTTTGGCGAGGCCAGGGGGGCTTGCTTGCAAATTGCAGACCTGGTGTATCGAGCTCGAAGTATCATGTCAGTGCACATCAAACCATGGAGTTCAACGTTTGCTCCGATATTTGGTGGCATGTTTCTGGCCTGCAAATGTTTTAGCCACTGAGCAAGACAATCTTAAAGGCTGGCACCGGGGCCCTACAAGAGCTGCCACCCCCCACAACAGGCAGTTGCTGGGCATAGCTGCCTGTCTGACCGGTACCTTAACTCCTTGTTTGGCCCTCCATCTCTCTCACTCTCTGAGCATGTCTGAGGGAGCAAAGATGTCGATGCAGACAAATCCATTCCGCACACCACCACAGGTGTAACTTCCTGCGCCATCGATTGTCTTTAGCGGTTCTATTCCTCAAAGACAGCAAACACGCATATTAGGCAAAACTGATCGATGGCAACATGTGCATGGAATGGACGCCTTGACGTCCAGTATTGCTCATCTTTTTGTTTGGAATTTAGGGGGCTGTCACCTTGGACTTCTCTTCTGGCTTCCCACGTAGTTGGTGGCAACTTTTGCCTGCCTGCCGACCCTTCTGCTTAATGCCGATTTCTGGTTTCCGAAGATATGTTTAATGCCACGAATGTTGCGTATTGGTCTAGTTCAATCAGGGATTGCCATGCGGATTTCAGACCCCTATTTGACTTTGGCGTTTCACTGCCCTTGCCGCGCAGTCTTTGAAGCTTGAGCCGCATCGCCTGGAAGCGTGGCTCAGCCGCTTGGCAAGTCATGGAGTGCAAAATTCATCCACAGTTTGAAGTATGCCCGATATGTTTTGGGGCGAGGAGGGTGAATATTTGACTAGTTCTACAAGTACTAGTACTTACGACGATTTGACTCCTACTAGCACTACTGCTGCTGCTCCTGCTACTGCTACTGCTCCTGCTGCCACTGTTCCTGCTGCTGCTGCTGCAATTCTCTATTTGTTTGGGAATGTAGTATTTAGTATGATTTATGGAGATAATAGTGGAGAACGTGGTCTTGATGAATTTGGCTTTTTTCATCGGGGAATTTGTATTATCGTGTATTATTTGTGAGTATATAGTAACGTGAAGGGATGGCCTATTGCAATTGAGGGCGGGTACTCTATTGGTTTTCCAAAGCATACAGAATAATAGAGCACAATCTTACACTTTTCACTGAACTGTTATTTCTAACGAGTTTGGGTGTTTGTTCACGTTCCGGACTAGATTCGTGTTATTTTGGTTTGCATATGTTGGCTAAAAGCTTCCCAAATGATTGAATCTACTACTGCTACTGTTGCTGGTACTGCCAGTACTGCTAGTACTGCTGGTACTGCTAGTACTGCTGGTACTGCTGGTACTGCTAGTACTGCTAGTACTGCTGGTGCTGCTAGTACTGCTAGTACTGCTGGTACTGCTAGTACTGCTAGTACTGCTGGTACTGCTAGTACTGCACTTTTTGTTCTGCTCGACTGCTAAAACTGCTAGTACTGCTAGTACTGCTGGTACTGCTAGTACTGCTGGTACTGCTAAAACTGCTAGTACTGCTGGTACTGCTAAAACTGCTAGTACTGCTAGTACGGCTAGTGTTTCTAGTACTGCTGCTGCTACTGCTACTAATGCTTGTGCCTCAATGACTGCGCTTGGACACTATTGGCTTGCGGCAATGCCACAGGAAGCTGCCATGAGTTTATGAGTCAGAATCAGCGATGGGGGTTGCTATCCAGAACTTGGATGTATGACGGATTATAAGGTAGCTTTAGCAATCCACTGCAAGTGGTTTAAACATTCGAGGTGTTTTGCCGCTAGCGACTCCCATGTTTCGTGCATGCATGTTATTTCCCAACTAAAGCTAGTGCGCCTCTGCACAGATAAGTTCCGGAGTGGTTCAGAGCAGTTTGGGGTTGGGGTTGCGCAGGGTTCCGCCGGTTGCTGTTGGGGATGCCACCTGGCTGTTGTTTGGTTGTTGTTTTTTGGTCGCGATCGATCGCCCGTTGCACTTCAGGCCGTGGCACGGCCCACTTGTCCTTAAACCACTTGGAGAGCGCCTCTGCTGATGCAGAGGCTCGGGCCGCGCAGGTTTTTACGACCGTAATTGCCATCTTTTGGGGCTGGGTTGGCCGCACCCACGGTTGACCAGCTTACATTCGAGCATCACCTGTTGTAGACCCTTATAGCAACAACGTCAATTAGGGTTTCTATTTCGCGGTGGATTTCCTCTTTCTGGGTCTAGACTCAACACTAGCGCGGGAGAGCGATTGTTTGGGTCTTGATGTCCGAGCTCTTGGTTGTCTGGAGTCAATGGTTTTTTTTGGTGCAATCACGTTGGAGTCCCGAAGTTGAAAGACAGGATGTGAAGCTTTGAGATCTTTGGCTTCAGTCTGTCAGTCCACTAATGAAGGCTTTGCCATACCCAAGATCAGCACTAATGCATGTGCCCAACTCCCCAAAACATGTGAGTGCCAGTGCAAGCCACATGCACCAGGGTCATGAAATTCCACTCAATCAGTGAAGAGGGCAATGAACTCGTAGTATTCTAACAAACTTCGCAGGGTAAACATTGGAAGATCTACCCGAAAGGGAAAGCTGAAGAGGTGCTTGAAGACTTGAACCCGAGTCTGGGCCTTTGAGGCTGCGCTCAAGCTGCAGCAAGACAGTGGTGCTGCCTGGGGGTTGCTGGGGGTTTGGACGCCCAGACAAGCTTGCGCTGTGGGTGTCCTGGAGAAGCTCCTTCGGGAGTCTGGTAACACACAGAATCTGCAAAGAAAACACATGAAGGATTCAGTAGGAGCTCAGATCAAGCGCACAGCAACAGATAAGCATAAGGCACAAAGCAATTCATTAGGAGACCCCATGCGAACAGCTTTCATGCAGCACAATTCTTCAACCCATTGTGCAAACTTGAGCAATCAAGGATCACCCAACAGAGTCAGGTCCCAACTGTTTGGGGCTTGAATGCCAACCTTCTTACTCTTGAGGCCGGGCAACTCTTGCACGGAATTCGTGAATCAGGACTCTGGACTTTAGTGCATGTATAAGCCATATGAGCTAGGAAGCGGAGCCGCTTCTTCAAACATGTTTGAAGCACTGTACAGTGAAACTTCATTTGCCAGATTTCTTTTTTAATGGTGGTTCAAGCATTTTCAAACCGTTTCTACGCACGCCTAGAGAGTTGACTTGCCACCCCCAGGCGTGTTGACGGAGCAACACCAATTTGCTTGCTGCAATTTGGTGAGTATGTGCATCGGGGCCCCTCTTGCGTAGTACAGTAGATGAAGCATGTTAAGAGTTGTGTGGCTGCGAAAGGGGAGACATCAGACTTCATTCATATGGCTGTGGGTCAAGAATAGGTACCCAAAATGGAACCCTGGTACATGGAGCCAAGGCCTAAGACCTGCGGTTTTTCTGGTGGTTTCATTTATCACATTCCTCAGGTCGGAACCCATTCCAAGGGTGGGCCGCGGGGTTCCTAGGCGGTGCGGCAGCGGCAGGGTCGTCTCCGGGAGGCGGTGGACGCTTGCCCGGGCCCAAGACACCAAGGGACGGGGGACGTTGTCCGGGGCGTTTGGGTGCGTAGGGCGTTTGTCTGGGATGTAGTCCGCGTTTGTGGAAAGGTGAGAGGTAGTGCAGATGGCGATTTGGGGAGGGCTGCAAAGAATGCCATGCAAATCTTGTCGCTGCTGCTGAACGGGAAGCTGATTATGCTGAGTCAATTGACAGATCCCATAGTCTGCGGCGAAACCTGATGAAATCTGCCCTTGTGGCCTCGCGGCGTTGCATGTGATGGCTGAGATGCTCTCGTTTGGCCAGTTGAAAACGTTGGGGAACTCAGGTCACATGGCTCTGAAGTTGGCGCCTGAGCTGCCCTGGGTGCAGAATTGCCTGGAGGTGCGGTGCTGGCAATGGCTTGATGTTTGCTGCAACTCCCTGTTGCTGTTCTTTTCTGTTGAGCTGCAGCCTCCTGTCAGAAACTTTATTTTCGGTTGGTCTCATAGCAGCCACTTCATTCCCTCGTGGAGTACGCATGCCTTCCAAATGCATTGGCGTGGTGTTGAACATAAAGTCCATTTCAAAGCAGGGGGTGTTACTGCAGCAGGGAAACAGCAGCAATAGTAACCGTTGCGCTATACAGGAAAACATAAAAGAGTGAGCATGGTCAAGTGCAAAGGGCAGTGGAGGCAGAAGGGCAATCTGTAGGGCTCATGGAAGCTGTGGAGCAAGCGCTGGAGCCGTGAGGGCACTTGAGGTATTGTGCAGTGCAATCCAAGGGAAGCTGTAGAAGCTGAAGAGGGCAGTGGAGAAGCTGCGAAAGGCACTAGAGGAACCTGCAATAGAGCACAATAGTCAGTCACTTCCTACTATTGCTTTGCGCAGCTTCATCCATTTTCCTTCACAGGTGTCAAGAGTTCAGTGACAGTTCTACGTTGCTTGTCACGGCGGCTCTTTGTTCAATGCGGCCTGTCTTTGAGAAAGGGTACTGGGATTTAGCGGTCGCCCTTTCGCCTCCCTCCATCCCTGCAACCACTCTCGCGCCAGGCATGCTTGGCCGAGCTGCAGGAGCGGGAGGAATCTCAGCCAGCATCAAGTATGAGAACAAAGACTTCGCACCATCATGATGCTCTCAACAAGTGCAATCAACCATAAATCGGTGACAATTATGGGCATGACCTCCGTTGACACTGACATCAACGGCCAAACCGCAGTGGTTTCAAGATGTTTCAAACAAAGCCATGTCGAAGGGCTAAACCAAGCAACTTCAGGATGGGCAATGTCCACTGGCCAGGATTTCATGTCAGCCTGAAAAAGACAAAGGCGCTGTATCCATATTGCTATCAGCATTGCCTGAGTTATTTTGCTATCCAAAGATTGCTATCGGAAGCCGATGGCCGTGAGCAGAGCCGATGGAGCTCCACGTGTCTCGATGATGCGAATGCAGAAAACACGCTGTAGTGTGCCTAGAAATCTGTGCAGGAATTAGAGGACCAGGAGGATTAAGACGACAAGGTCCTTCTGGAGAAGTGAACATTGCATGCCAGAGGAAAAGAGGTGTGTGGCATTGTGGCAGCCAAAGGATACTGTGTTGGAGTTGGCATCAGCTTGTGCAACCATCCAAGTTCCTGTGCTTGCATATTGTTGTGTAGTTTCCGATGTTTTTGTTGTTTTTACAAAGGAAGGCGGTTTCTGTAGTATCTGCCGGGTACCGGCAACTGCTATTCTCAATCTGCAAACGATCGTCTTCGATGCCCTCTTGGCTTTGTATTTAGGCATGCCTGCCCAACACACAGACTATGTATTGGTCCTTTTGGAGATGAACGTTGCCCATAAACCAGAAATCAATGTGCCGTTTTAGTCAAGCTCGTGAAGCTCTGGATTAAACAAACTGCAGTGGAAAGGTGCAATCTCGCCGCGCACTCAAGGCCTGCAAGCAGGTTATTTTCAAGTATACTTTTCAGTTCAGAGCTTCTGACTGGTCCAAGCAGAGCGCGTTCACAAAAGCCAGCCAGTTGCAGCGTGCGAGATGTGCTGCCACAGATTACTTGAGTCAGAAGCTCTGTAGAGTTATGTCATCTAAGATGACAATAGGGTTGATGTTGTGCCGCTTGGCTGCAGACTTTGGACTCAGCTCGAGCAGCAGCAATGAGCATGGCTGCCTGATTCATGGTGCCAGGTGTTTTCTTATGGAGGCAGAGTTGATAGACCACGAGTAGCTCCAGATCTACATGGGGCCCTTTTTGGTGGGCTTTACAGGGGGGAACCGGGGTTAAGCCTGGCTGCATCCCTGGTTTTGAGGCTGCGGCTGGTTGGCCGCATCTTCAGCATCACCGGCATCGCTTGGACCTAGAGTTTGATTTGGTGGCACTTGGGATTTGCTCGGGGCTGGTTTCGCATGAGTTTTGAGCCATGTGAAACCAGCCCCGAGCAAATCCCAGCGCCACCAAATCAAAGCCAATAGGCAGCTCTAGGTCCAAGCGATGCCGGTGATGCCGGTGATGCTGGAGCCATGTGAGGGGACTCCTTGTGCTGAGCCGGGGCTAGTAAAGAACAACCACCTTCAATCTTAAAGGGAAACCGACAGGAAACCACCATCTTGGGGTTCGCGAAAAGACGACACACCCACTCGTTTGATTGTTTTGCGGCATAAATGATTGTTCACGGCTGCCCCCTCAGGGCCCTTTGATCAGCCAGGATCCGTCCGTACTGCTTTCAAGGGCTGCGATGCCGCAATAAATCATGGCGTGATGCGCAATGAGACGACGCATTTATCGCTGAACTGGCATTGAGCAGCTGCTCTAATCTCTTCCCCCTATTAATAAATACGGCCCCTCTTCTTATCATAAATAAATCCTCCCAAAAATAGATATTTTTTTTAATTGGGGTTTTCGGGGTTGGGTTTTTTTGCTTTTCCAACAATGTGAGGGTTCGCGTAGGATTTGGAGGAAATGGATTGAATTGTAAGGTCCGCGAGTAAGCGGTTTAATAAGGAAATTTCATGTGTCATTCTATTTGTTTTTCAGTTTACTGGTTGTTTGTTGGCAGCCAGGCAGGTTAGCCAGCATGTATGGGGGAGAGACAGTCGCAGCTTAAAAGTGGGGCTGGAAGCTTGTTAAAAATGCCCCCTAATAAGGATTCCAAGACTTTAGTATTGGTTTAGTATTGGCGCAATTAAAAATCAATTGTGCGGAGTGGAAATCTGGTCTCGGGCCCCGGATTTGCATTTATTATTAATTGGGGTCATTCATTAATTGGGGGAGCGGATTACATTTCTCTGTCCAGCTGAGGCGTGCTGGGTGTCAGCGCGGGCACTTAGTTGGGAATGTTCGCATTGGCTCCCTGCATGTTGAGATGGTGGTCCTCCCAAGCCACTATCACATGGAACCCAAAGAGTTCGTCTTTCACGACATTTCTTGAATGGAGAAGATTTGTCAGGTTCCATTTCGTAGTCAAGAATGTATTGTCCACAGTCCTTGGCTTTGAGTCATGTGTGTCCCGAAGTTATGCGCGAATTCAAGGTCGGCTTGTGAAGCTTTCAGTCTCGCTGTCATTTTGTGAGGTTCCAGGCATTTCGGGTTTCGTGCATGTAAGTTTCCAGAGTGTGTTGACCCTGACAGATGTTTTGCTAAACCGAATAGGAGTCAGTCAATTTCTTCAGTGTATTTGAACCCCAACTCGCACGCCCTACTGCGCCGTTGATGTGCAAGTACATGGCCAATGCAATGAGTCGCTTGCAATATGAAAGGATCCCAGGGCGCGAACGGGACGAATTTAGCCTGTGTGCGTACACTCACTATTATGTATATATATATATATAATGTATATATCATGTATATACATATATGATGTATATTGTAGTAATAATATGATTGTTATTACTAGGTTGTTGGTTATTCTTATTGTATGTTACTGTTATCATTGTTCTATTATCTTTAGTACTATCATATTACTAGTACTTATATTATTATTGTCGTCATGATTTAGGCTAATTTCTACCTATGCGTAATTATGGTTGCTGTTGGCTTGGCGCACTTTTGGCCACCACGCGGCACTGCAACAAGGTGGGCAAGATGCGGCCCCAGCACTCCGTGGAAGTGACAGGACTGCTAGCTTGTGACCATGCTGAAATGTTTGCTCAGGGTGCGCTTTGGGACGTGAGCAGACGCGGCAACGATGCTGACTTGAGAGGCAAATATAATCAGAACACATGCGTTTAGAGTGTTCAGTCTGTAAGGCATGTTTGGGTGAACGTTCCGAAAGTGTCGGGCAGCTTGACAGACATGAGAAAAAAGCGCCGCTTTTTTCTCCAACCGAATTCGGGGGGGAACGGGGGAACCTCCTTTTCGGGTGATGATGGGCATGTTACACATAAAAATGGGAGCAATCTGTGGGGTGGTCCAGGCAGCTGCAGGCCCAGAACGATGATGAGCTGGTGAGCCCCACTTGTCTGCCAGGCGAGTCCGCTTGCTTGACGCGCTGGCTTTGCGAGCTCGTTATATTTGAGGACGCAGATAGATGTGAGATTGGGATAGATTTGGTCGGGCATCTTTTAGCATGTCAGTAGTTCAATCTTATAAATTGACAATCACAGAGCTACTGAGCCTGCATCAGGCTGCAAAGCCTCAAAAGCCAATCCGCCGCTTTTGAATAATGCCCGACAACACCATGCGCATGAATGGACTGGCCATGAGCTCCAAACTGCAATTTGGCGGATTCGGAGCTACGACCCTTCTCCTCATTGTTGCATGCCACACCTTCACTCATGCAGGCTGGCAATTCGTGAGTGTAAACATGCATCCTGTGCCAAGTCAAGTCAATATATTCCACATGTTGCAAGATTCAGCTTGTTAAGAAGACAGCCTTAGTGGTACAAGTGCGGCTTCAGAGGCCCTACTTCCATTGTTCCAAGCTGTTTTGCGACGTCACTGCGGCCGTTGAACTTTTAGATATGTCCACTGTGCGTAATGTAGTGGGCCACATGGAAGATGTACCGGTGGCTCAACGATCGAACCTATAGGCATCTTCTGTGTCATTGAACCAGGAACATATTATTGTGCTTTTGCTTGGTAAATTGTGTGCAATGTGAATGTGATGTTTCTCAACTAATTACGGAGCAATCGTAGCTTAGTGATATAGCTCAACAGGAACAGCAACATGCAGCTTTGCTTGCTCAATTCAACAGTCACAACTTTGCGAATCAATGCACTGATTGGCGAATGTGTCAGAATCAAGGATGCATCCAAATCTTCAGTTTTCTTTGTGCATCATTTCTAGGGCTACCGACAGATGGGGCCCTGATGTTGGTCGCATTTTACGCATTGACATGAGTCCAGAAATCAAATGGAAGGTAAAGACACTGTCATGTTGAATTGGGTGATAGCCCGCGCAAGGCTACCTGGATGTAACACTCGGAAGTGCCTATCATTGGTCCTGCGCATTTCACTGCGAGGGCGGCCGGGGACTCGGCTGTGAAATCTTCGAGAGAAACTTGGAACATGACAATCAGCTGTGGCTCAGTTTCCGCTGTCAGCTTATGTTGGAACCTGAGGCCACCATTTCCAGTCAAAATTGAGCGCTGTTGAGTTGAGGCGCACAATCCAACTTGACCATGTGAATGTCATTGGGCGCGGAGCAATTGACACGGCTGGAGTTGCATTTGGCTCGTCAGCTTGCCTTTGCTGCACTTCGCCTAGCAAGCAATGCGTTGCGCGCTGGCCCTCTTGCTGCTGGTGGTTGGCGTGGCTGACCAGGCAGAGCAAACCTCCGAATCGAAGACGACTGCATGGGACCACTTCCTCTACTGCAAATGTGGGCTGACCTGTGCAACGCAGAAGGGCTCCTGGTACATCTTCCAGATTGAGCAGTCCTGTGCCTGCGCTGCCTGTTCCAACGCCACGGCCCTCCGTGGAAGTCCCACGCAGAGCCAACCGTCCGGCATGTCCCAGTCGGAGGAGACAGGAACTTCCGACATGGGAGATGCAGCTCTGAAGAGTCTGCCTGTGGATGTGCCGGACGACGAGAGCTGGGACAGCGCCCACGTGCCAGGAAGCAAAGTTCTGTACTGTGCCTTGCCCTTTGAAGCTTTGGTTTACCATACTGGCTAGGTAAAATGGATGGAAGTCTTGGTATGTGTGCATGTTGAGCATGTTTGCTTCTGTTCAAATTGGGTGCTTAAAGAAACGACATCCTGCATGTTCGTTGTGTAGCACTTGTAACAGCACAGCTCACTCAGATGCCTTGAGGCCAGATCTGAACAGTGCGACGTGGCAAACCGAAACACGGATTCTGATAATCCACTCAACAAGCAATACGTATGGGTGCTTTCTGCCATTCAGCTTTCGTATTCCCTGCTGCAGGGATAGCCAGCAAGGCTACAGACCTGTGCAGCCAAAAACTGATGACCCACACTGAGAACTGTGCATGTTCAATCCCTACCCAACTGGACCAGCAGGTTTCTGTTCAGGGGAGTGTACTGAGTGCTAGTGGTTGAAATGGCCGTAGTGTGGTAGCGGTCGAAGTGGTGGCAGTGATCATGGTCGTAGTTTGCCGGTGTACGGGAGCACTGGCTGCAAATATTACAGTTGTGTTGAGCTCCCTTGGCTTCTTCTTTGTAGAGTGCAAGTATGTATGGAAGTGAAGGTGGATCCGCCAAGTCATGAAGAAGGTAACTAGAGCAAGGCAGTCGTTGCCCATAACCGTTGGTTTGGAGTGCAGCAAGCTTCAACGAACAGGACTCTTTAAATGAGGTCGATGTGGAAAGACATGCGTCGACGGGCGCATGCTGGGCATGTACACATACTACTGCTTCCGCTATGGCTGCAAGCCTTGCTGAGGGCTTAGGCATGTCTCTTTGTAGAGGCAATGTGCCTCGCTGAAGTTTTGCTGCGTCCCAAAAGAAGGGCCAAGTACTACCAAGTACAGTATAGTTTGAAGGGGCGCTGAACTTCTATATGTACAGAATTAGCACATCAGCTGTGTACCGTGCATGTAGTTTATGTCAAGAGGGGAGCCATGTTTGAGTCCCTCAGTACAGTCTGCACAGCCATCTCCCAAGCATTGCGATGTGGTCCAACAATTTGAGGCAGCTAGTTAGCTGCAATTTAGCAGCGGCTGCATTTGAAGTCGCTCGAATTGCCCAGACGACTCTTGCCGCGAGGCTTGGTTGAGAGGAAAGTTAGCAACACAAATTCAGGCTCAGGGACATACGTCAACAATAAATCACACCATCAACAATAAATCACACTGTACTAGTACCACAAGACAAGGTTGCTGAGTTTTGAGACTTATCTACTTGCTGGTTCAAGTCTTGTGTTGGAGTGAGTGAATTGGTGACTTGGGAGCTTGCTAGTTTGGCATATGATTGACAGGCAGAGCTATGCCATGAGTGTCAATCACCGGAAGACACTCTGGAGGTATGTGTCCTCAGTTTTCATGAATGTTCCACATTTGGGGGCAAAGCTATGTGGGTTTGAGCGGCTTCACTTCCTGAACAACTTCACTTTTCAGTTGCGGCACTTCTCTTGCATGTGGCACCTATTCAGCTCCGGTGGCTTTGAAGGGCGGGTTGTACGAATTCCTTTTCGGATGTGCAATTTGCGGGCAAATGTACTGCCCTTGCCGAATCTTGCAGAATTGTGTATTGCATGGGCATTAGGCAGCATTCTTTGGTGCAGTGGGCGTGTGGTGCGGGCAGGGGTTGAACAACTTCAATGACCGCGCCGCCTTTTTCGCTCAATGCGTGCCAGCATTCTCCACTCCTGGCCCCGCCAGCGAGATGACTCGCTGTGACAACAACTTGAGACGCAAGAACCGGAGAAAGGCAGCCTGTGGGTGTCACTGGCAAGGGGAAGACATCAGGAAACAACCCACATGTTACATAAACAGGGTGACACCCAAATTGTTCCATGTCTCTTTGGAGAACAAAATGGAATTCCTGTCCGTGGGTCAGGAATCCCAGAAGCAAGAACCCAAGTCTTGGATTGCCATCCCCACACGTCGAGACGGGCATGGTGCGTCTCAGCCTGGCCGTTGCCCTACTGCTGCTTTGTCACCCAGCAGGTGGGCAGGACATGACATGAGGCCCTGAGCTGTCAGCCAGAAGATTCTATGACTGCCGGAATGGCACTTTTCTATGACAACTGACGGGATTCTATGACATCTGAGTCTATGACAACCAGTTTCTTTCAATCCCAGAGTTGCACTTTAGCTACTACTGTCAGATCGGGCGAATCTAGCCATGCAACCCCCAACATGGCATCGAATGCGCTCCCAGCGACCCCTTGCCGTGGTAGCCCCAACAACATCCAGGAACATCAGTCCCGCTTTAGGAAAGAAGATATGGCACGCAGCCGTCATGTGCGGTGCAGCAAATCCTGAACCGAATCTCGACCCTTTCTTGTTTGTGAAGAAAGTAGCATGATGTTGTCAGTGGTTTGCCAATAGATTCACTTGCTACAGACAGGGGTCTTCAGAATGCACTCGGCAGGGAGCGTGCAAGTGACTGTGGACAAGACGTCAAGGCAAGGACTGACGCGTCAAACACTGCGCGGGCAGAAAGCTAAGCCGGTGTTGTTGCTCGATAAGCCATGATGTTCAATCCTTGAAAGGAAGTCACTAGGGGACGGATATGATTTTTGGCCTTTGAGAATATGAACCCACTTGACACACCTTTAGGAAGGCTCCAGAGTCTATTCACTTCGGGGATGCCAAGAAGCCCACAACTGGAGCGGGAATGGTGCCCCACAGAAACCAGCGTTTTAAGTTCCCGCTAGTCTTGTTTTTGTTTTGCTTGCTTGGTTGATTTTATTGAGGTCCTTGCATTTTCAGGAAGTTGGGCTGTCGGGTAAGGTTCTCCAAAGCTGATTGTAACGTCCAGGTGGCCTGAAGCTTGGGCAACGCGTGACGATGTCCCAGGCTCCAAAGCCACCCATGCGCCCGTAGCTTGCCATTTGGGCCAAGTATCGACCGGTCAGCCATATGGCTGTGGCTCAAAAAAGTGGTACCAGAATGGCACCTTGGTAAATGGAATCAAAGACTAAAACCCGTCTAACCCCAGCTCTTTGATTTTGAGCCATACCCATATACCGCTGCAAAAACTACTGACCCGCCTCGATCATTTCTTCGAGCGGGCCAACATGAGGCTTTTTGCTATTGCCACAGGGAAGGTGATCGGGATAGGCTTCCCACATCAACATGCCAACTCCCCATGGATCAGTCCAGACATTCTTTTTCAAAGCAGTCCGGAACATCCCGGATACGGCTGCTTTTGACTTGGTAGATTGCGGTTATCTGAAATGAGCAGCCTGCTGTTTTGAGTGTTGCCTCTGGTGGCTCCTTTCCGTCCAACAAAGTGCGCTTGCCTTCATCATGTTTTGCAGTTATGCGGTGAGATGGCTCAAATCATGTTGCACGGCCTCCATGTAGGCAGCTGTTGGTGGATGAGCAGCGCTTCTTCGCACGGGGCGAGCCTTGGCAAGCGACACCAGTTGGATCGGAGCCTCGCTTTTGATCCGCTTGCTTGGACACGATTTTGTTCATGCTTGGCACCCGGATGATCTGTTCAGCCATTCAAAAAGAGATTCCACATGCAGCATGTAGTGATTTACATTGATCGGTTGCCAGCCCTTCCCTTTTCTCAGCGCAGTTGTTTGTGTCCCTTTCCTCCCAGCCCTCTTCAGCTTCACTTGAAATCCACATGCTTGGAGATTCAGCCACGGCCCAGGCATTGTAATGTCCTATGGTTCTGTCTCATTGACTTCGTTTGGCGATTTGGCTGCCATGTTTCACAACACTTCTCAGAACCGAATCGTTGAACAGTTCAAGATTTGCGAGCACGATTGATGCGGGAGTTTGGTGACTGTTGTTGCAGCAAGCAAGCGCACGCAAGCGCCGGTCGTAGGGATTCACCGTCCTATTGCCACGATGCGGCTACCAAGGTTTGCTACACGCCTGTGCCAGTGGGTGAGGGCTTTGGAGATTGGCTTGGGCCAGATGAAGCGCCCATTTGGACCCAAGATCTGGATTTGATGGTGTCCATGAACTTGAACATGATTAGAGCTGCTGGGTTGCAGACGCTTTTTGGGCGTGCCCAAACCAGCACCCCTTCCCTGAAACGCCTGAAATGTCTTTCCGGGCCACCCAGAAGGCACACGCCTCGGTGGGAAAATGCGTGTGCACTGAGCCAAACGCGTGGAAGCACGAAGTGTATGGATGGTTTTGCGAAAGGATGTTTTGAGGAAGGTTCGTGGAGGATGTGTGCGTTGTGGTAGCTGCTCTACTTTACTACTTTCATATTGTGCGCCAAACCGGAAGCAAAGCGCGTGAAGCAAAAGCCGTGGAAGGAAGCGGAATGAACCACCAAAGCTCAAATTGTTAGCAAACGCTGAAATGCAAGGGCAGATTGTGACTTAACCGGGAGGTAAATTGGAACTTTGGCCCCTTGCACTTGCTCAATTGGACAAGTGTCTTAATATTCTGTGATGCTGGCTCCTAAATTCACACATGCGTTGATGTTCTGCAAAGTCAACTGAACGCCGTATTGGGTGTCGCCTTTATATGGCCGATATAGTTGTTCCACTGCGCGATGGATTGCGGTCTCATGTTCTGAATTGAAGCCGCGTACTCGAGGTCTACACTTTTGACTCTGAGAAAAATCACACTGACTTTTTGGATGCCTGCCACGAAAGAGGCCGCCTGTCTGCAAAAGTGTCTCATTTGACAAGAAAGTCACCAATACGTAGGAGGTTGTTGGCTTGCACACCAGGCTCTTGTGTGGCTGTGCAGTTGGGTGTGCTGAGCATCGGCATGGAGTGTCGATGAGTTGGCATGATCGCGGCAATCTTGTAGCCAAGGCATTCTCGTTGCGGTGACTTTGGACTATCCTGAGGCCAGGTTGAACAATAACACAACCTGAGACAAGCAAATCACTTGTTTCCAGCCTCATTTTAATAAGTCTATCAGAATGAGCCAGGTTCTTTAAAAACTTTAGACGGTGCATCAGTGTGTTGGGCCTTGATTGGCCGGATGCAGGACATCGACTACGCAGATTCTGCAGCACGAACGGAGTGGAAAAATCGTGTGACTTGCTTGCGATCACGTGACACTTTTGTGGGGCAGCCTTCGTACCCTATCCAAGTTGCAGGTATCGCATACCTGGGTCGGCTTGGCGGCGTGTACTTTGTTGATGAATGTGCACAGTGCAAGCAAAAACACTCGCAGAAAAGAAATGCCTTGTATTTATATATTTATATGTGTGCCGTTTTGACATACACAAACACACAGCACACAGCAACCCCACCCACCCGACCGCCCGTTCGCCCGCCCACCCACCCATCCACCCCCACACCCACCCAAACCCACCCACCTCCACCCATCCATGTCCACACCGACGAAGCAGGCAGCCGCAAGTACTGGCAGTACTGACAGAGACAGAGCGGCAGACATAAGACAACAACAGACACACAGAACGCACACACATGCACAAGCACAGACAATCAGAGAGAGAGGAGGGGGGGGGGGGGCGGAAAGTGAGACACATACACACATACATACGCGCATACCCCCCCCCCCCGACATACACACACACACACTTGCCTTCTGGATGCATGATTATTGACTCGTTTGACTTTCTGCAAGTTAGCAAGCTCGGCAGATCAGATGATTTCAACTTCGGGGCTTGCGAGACGGCTGCCCAGGCTCGACTTTTGTGCTCGATTCCGGGCTGTCTAACAGCTAAGGCCATAGATGTTGTCAGCAGATACAAGGCACATCCTGCAATACTGCTCTGGGGCTTCGGCAATGAGCGGAATTACTATGAGCCTTGGCTGATATTGCTTCCTGTACAACTGGAAGCTACGCAGTTCTGTTGTAGCACTTTGATTTTAGACGAACTTGCTTTGGTTGTGGTCAAGGGGCTCCCTTTGGGACCACTGCCTGCCAATTGCTGGAGGGGTGCGCATGTGCGTGTGCGTGGGGTCAAAGTTTGTCAACGTGTGTCAAAGTCTGTTTGTCTGTGTGTGTGTGTTTGTTTGTTTGTTTGTGTGTTTGCGTGTTTGTGCCTGCGCCTGTGTTTGTGCTTGTGTGTGTTTGTGTGTTTCAGTGTGTTTCAGTGTGTTTCAGTGTGTTTCAGTGTGTTTCAGTGTGTTTCAGTGTCAGTGTGTTTCAGTGTTTCAGTGTTTCAGTGTTTCAGTGTTTCAGTGTTTGTGTGTGTGTGTGTGTGTGTGTGTGTGTTTGTTTGGTTGGTTGGTTGGTTGGTGGGTTGGTTGGTTGGTTGGTTTGTGTTTTTTTGTTTGTTTGTTTGTTGGTTTGTTTGTTTGTTTGTTTGTTTGTTTGTTTGTTTGGTTGTGTGTGTGTGTGCGCGTGTGCGTGTGCGTGTGGGTGTGTGAGTTTTGGGCGCCTGTGTGTTTGTGTGCCTGCCTGCGTGGGTGGTCGGAGCGTGGGTGTGCGTTTGTGCAGGACCCTACTCCACGGCACATGGCCTCGTTGGAGAAAAACGCGGCCAGGGGAAACCTCGTGATTTTGAGCTGTGGATCGTGGGCTTTGTCTCAGGCTGATACAGACACGAAGCGCGGGCTACATTTGGCATATCTGGAGGAGGTCACCACGGCGATCCACCAGGCCGACTGACAGAAGTTTGTGCGGAAGCTCCAGAATCGGCTGGAATGAATTCATGAGGTGCTCAAAGAATGTCCACCTCATAATATATGGGGGTTGATCAAAAGGTCCTTTACATGGGATGACCATCAGAGAAACCACAAAAAAGAGGACAATAAACCACCAGATGAAAAGTTACGCGTACCCCCTTGAGGTTGGAAATAGGGGTTTTTATGGGTTTCCCTTGGGCCCTAATCCAGTGAACCTCAAGAGGCCCTGTAGATCTATTCCGACTCAAGAATATGTAGAGGAGGTCGAAGAGGACCAAACAAGTAAATAGACAAAGCAGTGTGGTTTCCTAATGAAAATCAAATATAAACGCGAGCGGAGGCTAGAATACTCAATCACCAGGCTTGAGCCAAAATGTTGGCACAATCGCTCATGAGTGGATGTGTGGAATCCAACACGCACAAGAACCCTCTCCCGGCCCCCGGATATAGCGGAGGAGGCCTTCCCTGGATTTTCTGGGCTGAGTTGGATTGTGACATTTTGGCGAAGGTGTCCAAATACGCTCTAGGATCTGGATGTTGCAAATATGTGAGGTCAACCTTAATCAGTTGCAGACGCGGGAAGCCTTGCCAGCGGGGCCTGAAGGAAAGGCAAAGAGGGTAGCAGCAGATGGTGGCGGCACCGCTGGCGCGTCCGAAGATAACATAAAAGCTCTGGATGCCACAATGTTGCGGCTTGTATTTTGGGAGGAGACTACCAATAGCAAAGAGTGCATTCCTAATTGAATCAGCGGTTCGTCATATTGTAAGATGCAGCTCCCCGTACAGGATGCGCATTGACGTTGCCTTCTCGGGATGGGGTTCAAGTCAGCCTTCGGCTTTAAAAGACCCATGCTAGCGGAAGCCCCCGCACTGCACCTTGCCTATCCCTCCGTCAGGAGGAATCAGCCTTCTGGCATCCCGTGTGCACGCCGCTCATGGACTGCCAGGGATGGCACATCTTGTGGGAAGTTCCATGATTGGGTTGCAGCCCGACCGTGCTTGAATCCAGTGTCTCTCTGAAGATGATCATCTTGCAGAATTCAGCTGTTGAAACGCATGCGCAGCTAGGGAACGGAGAAGCTGCGGAATACGTTGTAAGGGAATCATGTGAAGCTCCAGCTTCAGCTTGAGCGCCATGGGTTCGGAAGGACAATTACCTGTCGGAGTACTTCGCACTGGAATCTAGCTACCCAAACGCCGTGGACCTATGGTGTCTCAATCTGTATCGAGGCTTGGACAGAGGTGACTAAACTGCACGCGGTGAAAGTGAATGGCCCACGTGCTGGCAGGACTCTCCACACTTTGTTTACCCATTTGCTGGCTTACTATACTTTGTCACGATTGCATGCGATGTGTAATTGGCCGAGCCTTTCAAGCCTTGGTGTTAGTTGCGCATTCAATGGCAAAGGGCTGATTGGGGTTATCCAAGTGAGGGATCATCTGCTGGGCACAGATTCTCACGGGCTGGTGACAGGCAATAGCTTTGGATCTTCCCTCTTCAGCTCCTACCCGCGACTTGCCTCGGGTTGGCTGTGGACCGCCCATTGGGCCCCGAGTTGTTTCTTTTTTTTGCCGCTCAGACATGTGCTACACGAATGGCGAAAGTTGTTGCGGTGCTTGCCGGCAGCATCCAAATCCATTCCTGCTCGATTTGTCGGCTTTGCAGGGTACACTGGGACAACTCAAGACTCCAAGACACATTCGATGAACCTGAGGCCTCAAACTCATGAATCGAATCTCACTTCTCAACAAGCTCAATGATAGCTGACAGACATATTGGTGTCAGAAGACAATATGGGCGCGGTGTGTTGGCAACAAGCCGTTCCAGGCTTAGCAGTGTTTGCGCCTGAAGCTGCTTAGGTCCCGCATGATGATTGCTGTTGCTGTATTGCAGACACACAACACAGAAACACAACCACAAACCCACACTCAAAGCGCACGCACAAACAAACAGGCAAACAAGCAAACAAGCAAACAAAGAATCAAGCAAGCAAGCAAGCAAGCAAGCAGGCAGGCGGGCAGGCAGGCAGGCAGGCAGGCAATCAAGCAAGCAAACAAACACACACACACGCAACACACACACACACACGGACGTGCCATTGCAAACCGCAGCCAGCTATATATATATATATACATATTGAAATCCCTCAAACATTGGCTGATTCCATTTCGCATATTCAATATTGTTGCTCAAACTTGCTGTGTTGGCGTGAGCTTGAGGATTGTGCTCAATGAGATGCTCATTGCCGCCTTGGGTGTTTTTTCATGTTTGACCGTTACCCAGGAGCAGCCTCCCCATGATGATCACAGAATTTGGCGCGGACGCCTACGACAACACAAACAGTCGAGAATGGCAGACCTCTGAACAGCAGCTTGGATCAAGGACATCTGTCTGCAGCTAATTGCTCACATGGGCCTTGACTCTTGCCCAGGGAAGACGCATTAGTGGCGCTGGTAACAGAACTCCGAGACTGGCGAGAAGCAGTAGCTGGAGGTCAGGGGTGAAAGCCGGGCTGTGACCGAAGACGGTACTCGAGGCTCTCGCTGGTTGCGACAGGGGCTACAGCCAATGTGAAACAGTCAAAACCTATGTCAAGGGGCCTACTGGCATCTTAAGCAAAACGCTGTACAACGAAAAGGATCTCCTTAAACACCAATAATCCTCGAGGTCATACTGACGGTTCTATGTTTCAAGGTTTGGTGAGAGGCGGCTGCCCTTGCCGTGACAAGTTCCAGCTGGAGCTGCCAAAGCATGTCAGCCGGAAGCCCTCGGTACATTGGGCACCACTGTCAACCGGCCAACACGTTTCATGGATACAGTTGATATCGCAATGTGAGGTGTGGTCTGCCAAAGCACAATGCTCAAGCCAAGTCATGTTCACAACGCTCCGCTCAAGGTTTCCTGCACTTTTGGGGCCATGCGGGTTGTCGTTTGGAGAGGTATCCTCTTCGCCTTCCAGGCACGGTGCCAAAGCCTGGATTTGCGTCGCCGTTTCATGCGTCGCTTTGGTCGCTTTGGGGGATGGGTTTGCCTGCAGCGTGGGCTTGCTTCGTGTTGCCCTTGATCTTCGTCAATCGGGGCATCGGGCGTCACAGGGCGCATGTTTTGTGCATACGAGTCTTGCCAGGACGAATGGTGGAAGTGCAGCTCCGGCTCAGCGTCAGCACAGGACACCTGCGGTGGCGCTTTTGGTGGCCTGTCAGACAGCTATGCCAACGAAGAGTGGTGGGGGCTGTACAGCACGGCCGCAGGATCGAATCCGCAGGCAGGGACCTGTAGGACCGTGTGGGCATATTTGGTATTTGAATTCCAAGCGGAAGACTTAGCTGCAGCCTCAACGAAATGGAGAAGGTGAAATGAGAAAGTGAAATATGCAGCAGCTGCTTGGGCTTATATTTCCACTTGTGCGCACTTACACCCACTTACACCCTGAAAGATTGTTGGATCACTAGAGTGTTCAGCCATCCATCAGCTTTTGCAGCCGCCATGCTTCTGGCAAGCTGAGCAAGGGTTCTCAGGGAGAGTGCTTAGACAAGCGTTGGGCTTGGCTTTTCCTGGCATTCATTGCGCTTTGGCGGTTTTGGCCCGCAAGAAAGTTAAACGATTCATGTCGCTCGATTTGTTTTTGGCTTGCAAGAAAGTGAATGATACTTTTTTCACTGTGGCTTTCCCGTGTTGCTCTTCCAATTCTTGGCTCTCCATGCTGCTGGTCCCTTTCAGGCACGAAGCCCGCGGGCCTCTGTAGCCCTGCTGACGGCCCTTTTCGGGGAGGAGAGCTACCGGGGGGCAAGCTTTGAGAGCGCGGAGGCGCGGGTCAAAATCCATGGCTTTCTTAGTCGGGCGGTTTCTCAAGTCAAAAAAGCGCCTCGTTTTCGTAAATGAGCCTTTAACCCCCCCCCAAAAAAAAATAATATAAAAAAAATAAAAAGAAAAGAACAACGCGGTCCCTAGTTTGAGACACGCCCAAAGTATGATTCAGAGGATTAAACATGATGCAAGGTCAGCTTGAGCTAAGATGCTAATGATCCCGGCATCCCTCCATTTTGTTTTCGACATGGTTCTTAAGCAAGGTGCTTTCCTGTGACAGCAAACACAGATGCGAACGCAGGTATACACAGACACGGTCTAAGGCATAGACACGGACAACAACATTTCAGTCATGTGCCTGTCCAAGTTATGATGATAGCTGTTGAACAGTGGCTGAAGAGGTTTCGCATGCTGCTGGGGATATTGGGATGACATGTCACCTGGTTTTGAGTTGTGATGTCATTGCTGGCCAAGCTTGCCAGCACCGCAGGAACGGAGCCCAGAGAAAAACAAACACAACTACAGGAAACCGCCAACCAGACTTGGCCCAGCACCAGGCGTCGCCCAACACAGTTTTTTTTTTTCACAGTTGGCGTTGTTTCGTTCAGGCCGCATACCTTGGAGGTGGTGCTTGGTTTAACGTGGGAAGAGGTAGCAGATAACGAGGTGGAGGCCAGTTGGTCACGTCGCGCGAGCAATCACAATACCACGCATGCTCGATGAATATGGCGTGACGTCATGCAAGCAGGTTTGTGGGACAAGTCACATCTGCTGACAGAGCATCCTTGACCAACTGGCTCCCATTTGGCTTTGTTGAGGTGAACGGAGAGGGTGGTTTGATGTGGTTTGACTCACAACTTAGGCTGCACAGTCGTCCAACTGGGATGTTGCAAAGGGACACCAAAAGGACGCCAACAATTTTTGGGGTCCCCTAATAGATATACACCGGTACAGGCACAGCAAGCCATTGGGTTGGCATGTGAAGTTGGACGGGTCAGGCGGATCTTTACGCCATGAAATACAGCGGTGATGCTAATGCTGGAGCTGTGGATGAAATTGTGGCCTGGTCGCACGGTCTAAGTGTAACAAAGTGTTCTGTTCGGAAAGTTGCTTTGCTCAAGGCTACTGCGAGGCAGGTTTGAAAATTGATTATCTCTTTCTGGTCGACGTCCCTGGACAAGTTGCGTCCAGGTAAACGAAAATAAGCCCCTGTACTGGGCCATTGCCGACCAAGATCGGGAGGCTGAAGGAAAAATGGCCAAAGGCCTCCAGCCAAGGCAGAGCAGTGATAGAGATTCGTGTCTCAATCATAGGTGTCCTTGTTAGTTGTTTTGGTTGAAAATCAAGCCCTGGTTGACTTAGTTGTTCCAGAATCTACCAGGGCCATCTATTTTCAACCACAAATGACACCTACTGTGGATGGACGAAATCCTGCAGCACTTTGAAACCATGGTTGAAACCATTGTTTGTTGGTATATACAGGGGAACCACCAGAAACCAGCGTTTCTGAATGGTGGTGCTACATGGATTTGGTCCATCCACAGCTATGGTCGTACTGAGGTGACAAAGTATCACTCGTGGACTCCAGGCAGTGGCTACGATGCTCAATCCGAGTGGAACGAAGTGGGTTTGATCCGCTTCTCCGCGTTGACCTTGCCGGACTGCACTGGCCCAGAAGCTAGAATACGGCTGACTGTGAAGTGGATATCCACCGCATGGATGGTGTTGCTTGGCTGGGAAACTGGCAGGGGAAACTGGGAAATTGGCATGGGCGTAGATGTTTGGAAGCTGGGCAGGACATGGGCATAGATGTTCAGAAGGCTGTTTGTGGGCCTCTACGCGCACTGGCTGAATCCTTGCACGGGGGAATGATGCTGTTTTCCCTCGCAATTACCCATATCCTGCACCCATGGAATACTTCTGCCGCAATTGTGTTGCGATTTTGGAAGCCACAGACAGAGTACGATTATTGTATGATTTGATTGTATGTATATTCATACATGTACTCACAGTATGCATACTTATACGCATGAATGTGTATTGTAGCAAGCCAAAGTGTTCTGTTTGACAACCAACGGTACGTTGTGTAATAAAAATTTGCTTGCACACCCGCTACTGTGACCAGAGTCTGCCGACGGACGGCTCCATGAGTGAAGCCCATGACCATGATCATATCTCAAGGTACTTCGACTAGAATATGCCTGTTTGCAGAGTGTCTTCAATAATTCATTCAGTCAGCCAGTCATTGTTCCAATTAATCACCTGTCATGTTGTATGTTTGTTTGTTTGTTTTGTATCCGCCCGTTTGTCAGTATTTTAGTCCTCAGTTTTATTATTGCGCGCTTGTTTGTTTGTTTGTTTGTTTGTTTGTTTGTTTGTTTGTTTGTTTGTTTGTTTGTTTGTTTGTTTGTTTGTTTGTTTGTTTGTTTGTTTGTTTGTTTGTTTGTTTGTTTGTTTGTTTGTTTGTTTGTTTGTTTGTTTGTTTGTTTGTGTGTTTGTTTGTTTGTTTGTTTGTTTGTTTGTTTGTTTGTTTGTTTGTTTGTTTGTTTGTTTGTTTGTTTGTTTGTGTGTGTGTGTTTCTTCGTTCATTAATTTATCCATTTGCCCATTTGACACAAGATTCATTAGTTCCTTCATGCATTCATTTCAGTCCATTCCATTTCATTCCATGTCATTTGCTACTATTCATGTCCATTCATTGCCATTGATGTCCATTCCATTTCATGCCACTTCATTCCACTTCATTCCATTCCACTTCATTCCATTCCATTCCATTCCATTCCATCCATTCCGTTCCGTCCCGTCCCGTCCCATTCCATTCCATTCCATTCCAATTCATTCATTCAATTATACGTTGCATGTCCATTTAGTTTTTTCCATTTACACGTATACAAGTATAGTCAAGGAGCTTTCAGGCTTCGGATGGATGTCCATTGCCGTTTGCACGCGATGCCCCTGGAAAGCTGATTCTGGGTTGCTACCCCTGTGCACCAGGTTGGCCTTTGGCCCTGTGAGTGACAACTCTTGGTCGGAGGCGACCACAACATGGAACAACTTTCCCAGCTTTGATCCCTCTACTCGGCGGACTCTGAACATCACAGAGAGTGAGATCAATCAAGTGGTGGAGCCTTGGCTGATTTGCGCGAATGCTCAACACCCGGAGAACTGGTCCTGGCATTCACAATCTGTGGGAAATGAAAGATGTGCTTCCTGGTTCCTGTGCTTCCTGGTTCCTGTGCTTCCTGCTTCCTGTTTGGCCTGGCTTTTGAGCTGAGTACAGCCAAACATGGCTGCAGGTATGGTGGGCATTTCAAGTCTTCAAGAGGGATTGGCCAACCAGATCAAGCCGTGCCTGTCATTGGCAACTGTACTGGTAGCAAAACGTAGAAGATCCGGGAGATTGAATCCTGGTTTCTTAAGGGAATCAACGATAATTCGCGTCCTCGAAGCTCGATTGCAGTTGAGGGATATGCAGTCCGTGACTTGGAGACCGGGCGCCTGTTGGCTTTCTCTGCGAACGATGTGCCTGTCAGGAGCTAGATGTGGATGGCTGGTGGAGCAATGCTTCTGCGATCTCACTTTGGCTGCAGCCTGATGATACGGATGCTCGTTGGCAGCCGTTTTGTTCTTCTCGTTTGTGTTGTGCTTTGGTCAAAGCTTGGCGGGACACATGTTTGGCAGTTCCAGAGAAGCGCCCCCATGTTTTAGCGGCACGCTTTTTATACCTAAGAATTGCCTGGATACAAATAGCAGCCTCCATAATCAGAACCCAGCTGAAGTTTGGTAGGGGACAGTCCCGGTCACGCGTAGGTGTGGCGGCCTAATTAACTATGTCTACAACTTTATATGGTTTTGAGTAGATTTTGATACCAGGTTTTGATTTTGTCTCGTGCACGGACACTTAGGTGGCCAGTAACAGCGACCAGCAGCTGAACTTCTTCTCCAAGGAGGCGGCGTCTTGGGCGCAGCCGGCGCTGCAAGTGGACTGCGGGCATTCCTGGTCCGGCTGGCCACTCGGCTAGTGATTGCTTATTGGTGGCTGACCACCAGGACAAGGACTTCTAGGCTTAGACAACCCCATTTGCTTGAGGACAACCTGGTAGCCTCCACACAGTTGAGCTGATTGCTCGGCTGAAGGAAAAACCACCACATGCCCCTAACATGACTTCTCATCCAAAAGCCAGCCTTTGCATATCTTTGACGTGGGTCTTTTCCAAGGCGCGTTACCATTTTCTTTTGCGCAGTTCTTTCCCAGTCCCTTGTCTAGAAAACCCTTACTGTTTGCTGCTTAAATCCCTTACATGCTTTTCTCAATTCTATTGCATTTGGGGCCCACGAATCAACTTGAAACACGGACAAGGTTACCATTTCACCCATTCGAAGGCAACTGCCGGTAGCTGAGTGTTTTGTTATATACACTCTTGTTTGGTGCTACGCTCAGTGCAGACATGATGTCTAACATGATTGGCACGGATGTTGGGAAGAGTGTCAAGGTGACCCAAGACAATGCCCATAATTAGAGCTCCCTGCTCCATCAGCATTGTCAGTCTAGTCTCTTGTTCTCCGAGTATATATGTGTGGCTAACCCATTGCATGTTTCAACACTTTGCTGGGAAAACTGTGTGTGCATGTCGCTTGAGATGATCGGAATGGAACAAGTTGCCAATGCAATCTCCAATGCTGCGTGCCTGTGCAAATATGTTTGAGTGGAACTGCATAGGTGCGGTTTGCGTATTGCACTTGCACTGAACAGTTGCGACTTTGACTTGGAGCTGCGGCACTTTGTTATATTTGTCAAGCGTGTTTTCCCGTTCACTCGTGAAAAACAGGGAGCCCCTTCGCACACCTCCGCAACAAGATTTGTGCCGAGCGTTACGTACCCTCAAACAAGTTATATAGGGATGTGAAACAAGTTATATAGGGATGTGTATAAGGTTGCCTGGGGCGGTGAGTGAGCCATGGCTTCAGTGTCAGGTTTCTGTCTTGGGCGGTTTTCCCAGTGTTCGGGTTTCGCAGGGAAACCGTCGAAGGAACGCATCCTTTCAGCAACGCGTTATCCGTGTTAGGCAAGTCGCAACCCATTTGAGGAGGTTGGCAGGCGCCAGTTACTTGTACTGACAGATTCCATTCCCAAACACCTCCCCTTGAGCAACGCATCTCTGCTACGTAGCGCCGATGTCCTTTTTTGCACAGGTATGCGGCCACCACCACTACCACTACCACCACCACTACCACCACGACTGCCACCACTACCACCACTACCACCACCACTACCACTACCAGCACTACTACCACCACTACCACTACCACCACTACCACCACCACCACTACCACCACTACCACCACTACCACCACCACTACCACCACTACCACCACCACTACCACCACTGCCACCACTACCACCACAACGACCACCACCGCAATGACTACAACAACTACAAACACAACAGCAGCAACCACAACTACCACTACTACACCCGCAGTCACTAGTGACATAACTGCTGCGACTACCAGCACGACCACTGCCACTGTGGTTGGGACCACCACCACCACTACTGCCAGCACGGGTGCGGGCACAACCACAACCACTACAGATGCATCTACGACAACCACCACGGACATTGTCACAACAGCCACAAGCACCACTACCACCACCACCACAACTACCACCACCACCATCACCACCACCACCAACACCACCACCACCGTCGCCAATGCGGACACAATGACTACAGCCACCGGAGCCACAACAACCACTACTACCACAATGTCAGAAACGAGCGCCACAACCACCACAGCTGCAACTAGCACCACTACAGCAACTGGAACCACTGCAGGAGGCACATCAACTGCTCCCTCACAATCTGCCCAACCGACCTCACCGGCAGCCAGCACCTCTGTCACAAGTGCATCGGTAGAAACGACGAGCACGGCGAGCGCAGGCTTCTCGTCCGCAACAAGCGCATTGTCCAGCTTCAGTACTAGTCAGAGAAGCTTGGCTCTATGTAGGGTTGTGATGGAAACGCACTGCTTTTCTGCCGGATTTACATTCAATCCCATCCCATCACATTTTGCGTGGTGGTTATGTCCTGGAGTCCCTGATTTGCCGTCTAGGAAGAGATTTGTGTAATTACCTAGGATGCCCAGAAAGCCACTTTTGCAACAGGAACTGTGGCATCTGGCTGTTGACTCAGGCACGAACCTCTTGAGCTCAAGTAACTCGGCGCCATCCAGGGACGAGGACCCCCAGTCCAAAGCAAAGTCTACAGTACGTGGACAGGATACCGTGATGTGTCCACTGGCGTTTGCCTTTCTATTGACGAAGTGATGCCAAAAAAAATCCTTTCTGCTTCAGCACACAGAACTTAAACTGGGCAAGCTTGAAATTCAGCTTCTTTGCTGTTTGTTTTAAATGTTCCTTTGCAAATTCTCCTAATAGCATCGCGGCATGTCACGGGGCAGGACAGCACAACGTGGTTTCATGCTGATCCGGCCCCAGCGAGATCATCCACGTCCACCAGTACCTCAACAGCAGTCCGGGTCGTTTGGTGTTGTCATAATACTGGATGGAGTTCCACATGTTCAAGCGCGGGGTATCAAGCAACATTTTGTCCATTTCTTCCAAACATGACTGAAACATCAACAGTATGTACCGAATAATAGTATTGATGGTGAAAGATCCAATATAGTCAGAGAGGAATCACAGGAAGGCCCTTCACTTGAGACCTCTTAGGCACGATGCAGCCATCCACAACTGCTGCCACTGCTTCTACAATCAAGGCCTCATGCAGGTTGCAGGTGGCCAATCTGAGTCTTGGCTGGAGTGGGCCGTTCTGCGCGTTTGCAATACAGTACTCTTCACTGTGACGTGGTTTTGTCAGTTTTGTGTTATGCGTGCCATTTGACAAGCTGTTGACGGTGTTTCACAGTGAACTAGCATGGTTGCATCACATCATGCCTGGTTTAATCCTTCCTGGTGATGTTTGCTCCCAAGTTCTGTAACGTGTTTTCCACCAGCCTATCATCGATTCTTATTTGCTCAACTCCAGTGACCTCAAGCACTGCGTACTCTTACACGACTCTAAATTTGACACAGAATATTTGTGTGTTTGTTTGTTTTTTGTTGTTTTGTTGTTGTTTTTTTTCTGGCAAAGGCTGTCATGGCAACCAGCCCCAGGAGTATCTACAGGAAATGGCCAGAAAACCCCCATATTTGCCACGGCTTCCTGTGGCTTTGCTGCTGGTTCCTTCAAATGTATATTTGTTTGGTTTGCTGGCACGTGCTCAGGAGTCAGCCATTGTCAGACCTGCAAGAGGAGATTACCTTGGCCCTTGCATCTGCGCTGGACGTTGACGCGCAAAGAATTGCGAATCTAGCTGCTTGGCTCCATAAGCACGTGACATCCTGACCAGTTGAACTCATATTGCATGGGAAGGTGATGGTCTCAGGTGTCCGGGGCTGCCCAAGTGTAAGCAACGTCTATTTACGCCTTGCCTGAGATCAAGAATGTTCCGTCCCGGCGGCAAAAGTTGAAAGTTTTACATGTCGGTCCTGCCAGTCTCGACGTTTTTGGTTCTTCACGCCCACCGAACCGCGCTAACATTGAGGTGATCAAGGCCACACGGCGGCTGGCGGCGACCTCCAGCGTTCTTCAAGTGAGCTGCTCGGCCCGTTGATTCGCTTTGTTGGTTTGGGAGAATCTTGTGTAGCACCCATGTTGGGGCATATGACATGAACTCTATGGGGCATGCTGCACAACGCTTCATGGCTCATAACATCTTGCAACCTTGAAGGCAACGCCAGATCTCACCAGGATAGTGCTAGGTCTAACAGCCTATCACATGTCTATCAGCCTACCTCCAGTCCGCCCACTGCTTTGCATCCGCCTGTTCCTTCCAGCAAGGACCCGGTAGCCAGGCCAGCACAATTTGTGGCCACACAAACCTACAGGAAAAAGACATCTAACTTGTGGCAGAGTTCCGCATTCCAAACAACTCATAGAAGAGAGAGACAGAGAGAGACAGAGAGAGACAGGGAAGCAACAGAGACAGAGTGCGACATTTGTCCCTCAGCAAGGGCAACCTCCCATGTTCCGCAGCTAGTGCTTTGCCCGGAACAAGCGAAAGTACAAGCACAGGGAAGTCATTGCAAGCCGTGTTTTCGAAAAGGTCCTATGCGCGCGCATGACGCCCTCCCCGCATAAGAGCGTTGCAGCTGTCGACAGCAGCCATGTCTAGCAATTGTTGCACATGTTGGTTGTTTTTCCGGTGGACGAACCGGAAGTCGTGTTCCTTGCAGTTGCTTCGAAATGTGGATGGCGCGGACCTTTTCCTGAAAGCGATTTCCACATATGCCACTCCTGCGATGCTGGTGCGCACGCACAGGAATGAACCCTCGAAGGGGATGGAAAAGCCCTTATGTTCAAACGAAGGTGTCGTGAAGGCAACAGATCAATGAATTTGCTGCATGGTGTGAATGCCAAAGCTTCGGCCTTTTTTTTGTCAAGGAAAAGCTGCAGAAAGGCCGAATCACTCGACGCTTCTTGTTCATTTGCTCGGAGGTCCAGTCATGCTTTGCCGCCCACAGTTAAAAGTTCCGAGCTGGAGACAATGTATATATATATATTACTCCTCTAGGAACAAAATCACATTAATAGGGTCCCAGTGTTTACCAGGTGCCACGGTAGGTAATTGTTGTTTTGGGACTCCTTTGAGACTCATCTTTGCCAGGCACGCAAAGATGCAGAAGCCAAGCAAGCAACGTAATGCAACATTGCGAGTCAGAATTATAATGTATTAAACTGGAACGGGTCAAACCAATTTGTTTAAGTTGTCAATCGGTTTCCACTTCGGTCCTTGTCGTTGATGTCTCCAAGTACCGGGGAGTTTGTTTGTTCAATATTGCTTTAGTTTTTTGGACCATTGTTGGTTCAATATTGAGGGAATTGGGATGTGGGAGAAGAATGCTATGGTTTGTGCTTTGCCTTGTTGTATTTTGAGATACGTGCACATATCGACAGATTCTAGATTGCTATCGCTCATCAAACAGCTGGTGAGTACAATACCACGTTCTTCAATCGTCTTGCAGCTGTACTTATAGATGTGTGGCAATCCGGCTTGGGATCTTGGTGTACTGCCATCAAACAACTCTCAGACTGTTTTTTTGCTTCAAATGTGACGGAGGCTACGAGCTCCACGTGCCCACCACACGGGTCAGGGAGCTCCTGACGAAAATCACCAAGCTGGTGGAGCCTGAGAGCGTGCCCCGGCGGGATTTGTGAGCCATATGACTGGAGGCATAGATGATCGCATTGCCCCAGCTCTACTTCGGCATGTGTTGCAAAGAGGCTTGTGTCCAACAGAATTGGCCTCAGTTTGCTTGAAAGACCCATTTCTACACGTTCTTTGGCCGTGGCAGTTTGCCGGCGTCAAGCAGTGCAGAAGCCATTCGTGGCTATGAGTGTGGCTCAGGATGTCTCGCAGACATTCTCCGAGACATTGCAGCGCAGTGGTGTTGAAGTGACGTCTGTGGAGCTGCTGGATGTACCTCACGTCTACACCACAGTAGAGGTGCCGGCTGCAGAGCAGCCGAATGACTCGCGGCACCATGAGATGATGCTTTGGTTCTTCCTGGGAGTGGGCAGCTCCCTTTTTGCTGGAGTAGCTGCTTGCAGCAGCTTGTCAACACGCGGACGTTGAGCTCGGGGCCCAACCTCCTGGGTGGGCCTTGCTCAAGTGTGGGACGCGAAGGGTGCACAATGATTTGACCAATCCAGTCACTCTCTGATTCCTTGCGTCAGCATCATGTTTACTAGACGTTGTTTCTGCTAGATTTGCCACCCAAAGATGGAGCATCCTGGCAGCAGGCAGAAATCCTGCGGACCAAGGCATGGGGTATATGAGCGGCGTGGTGCACGTGAACATGCGCCGCCGCCAGATGCAGAGACTATCAGAATCTCGGGAAAGCTCCCAGGAGTTCTCCTGCGGGCTAAAGCCAGTCTCCACGTCACGAGATATAGAGACTAAAGAGGTAAGGTGTGAATTGTGAAAGCTCTCCTCGCATTTCTGCATCATACAGTCGTTTAGGAACTATGCCAACAGAGACGCCTGAATCTTTCGGCCAGGAGTTCCAATTGGACGACGTAGTCTCCCCCATCTCGCGGAACAGAGAGGAGCCAGATGGCAGCCCACTGCGGTCTGTGCGAAGCGTGCGAAGCGTCTCAGATGAAGTTCTGGAAGATCTGTTTTTTTAAACAGCATTTGAAGGACTTCCATGTGTGCAACAGCTGCCAATATAATGATTTGCCGCAGGCTTTGTATTTTGAAAAACCTTTTGTGGGTGCCCAATGGGTCTTTGTTGGCACGGGGCATGGTTGGCTTGGCAATGTTGTTCACCAGTTGCTGGGTTAGGCTTGGCTGAACTGTAGCATGTAAAGCAAGGACGTACTGAGCATGTCTTGCAAAACAGTTGATCATCTCAGGCAAAGTGAGCGCAGATGGTCGCATGGTGAGTGCAAGCAGCACTGTCACAAGCGTCATCAAAGAGTTGCTTTTGTGACTCACCTGGACAACTGAGCCAACCGTGCAACATGGGCCATGATTTGGCAGACTCGGAGAGGGGTTCATCTCGCAAATGAAGGGGCGTTGCACTCAAGATTGAGCAATTTGTATGTGGGCTGATGCGAGAGGCAAGCCTGCCCTTAACTGTTCCTTCACTTTCTGGGCAGCCTGGACTTCGCTTGTGTTCAGACAAATAGCATTGGAGGTGTAGAGGTGTGCAAGACCATGCAAATCTCTTGAAAGTGCAGCAAAGCAGTGTGGACAGAATCAGCCTTATGCTTAGGGCCTAGGCAACTCTTTCTAGCATTGCAGTGCATCTTTTTCATTGCGGGTGGCCACAACTGCACCACACTGGACACGGCAGATGGTGGAAATCTGTGCCCGCCAGTCCAGAGATGGCAGCCAGAAAGATTCGATGAAACCAATAGCTTCAATACCAGTTGATGTTGCAGACCTGCAACTTGATGTGGTCGCCCGGATTTACAGACCTGGACAGTTGCATGGGGCACCCACTGCCAACCATGGGCGGCCGTGGGCTTCCAGGCAGGCGTCGAGGAACCCGAATTCAAGATCTCAGGCTGGAAATGGCCGAGAGACTTGGTGTGGCCGCATGAGAGTCCAATGGTTTCCAGTCGAAAATCCTCCGAGCAACACATCTAGATCCAAGGCTTGGTTTGCTTTGGCTACATTGCCACTTAGATATCTTGTTCGCAAAGGATTGGAGATTGATTAGGTGGGTTTTGATGATCTCATGCGGCTCCCTGGCACGAGATCCCGGCATGTCTTGGTGAATCCATGAAGAACTCACTCCTTGGACGGTCGATTCGCCGGTGGATCTCATGGCTTCGGATATCCTTTGGATCGGTGACGGTGATAGACTTGTGTTGCGAGATGTTGCTGTGACTCAAAAAGATGTAATGGCACCTCGGTAAATGGAACCAAAGACTAGCACCTGCGTAGCCCTGGCCCTCTATTTTGGAGCCACACCCATGTTGGCGGTCAGAAAGGATGTCTTGCAATTTGCGTTGCATGTAGTCGCAGCTCCATGCCTCACCTGTAGGAAGGAGCGCTCGCACCTGACTTTCCGAGCTTGGCTGGAGGTTCCAGGAACTTGTAGCGAGATGTTCAGTAGCCAAGCCAGGCGAATTGGGGGTCGAAATGATGCCGATATTGGCATTGAGCTGCACGGTTGCATCCCACAAGTGACGCAACCATGAAGAGAATCAGTTGCCAGCGCCTGTCGCAAAGCGCAAGCGCTTGGGGTCGTCAGAGGCAATGCCGCACGAAATGCTCAGTGCAAGATTGCCAACGAGGTCATATTTGGCCCCGGTTAACGAACTGTGAGTAGATTGGATGTTGGCGTCTTACGACGTTAGAACATCACCCCCTGTGCTACAGTGGCTGGCCGCAGCACAAAACAAGTTTCGTCGTGAGCAGTGGCTTTGGCTTGGTACGTTTGCTCGCACTCCGCCAAGCTGATGGCAATGGCCCGTGGACCAGTCAAAGGAGATACGTATTTGTTTCTTGCACGAGACCCACATTTGAACATTCGGAAGTAGCCATGCTCGGCCTGAAACCTAATTAGTGTGGTGCCAGTATGTCTTGAGGTTAGGGCTGCGGGCAAGCCTCCAGATTTTGGAAGCGTGTCCTATGTGTTTGTCACTGAAGTAAAGACTCAGAGGTACTGAACATGGAGGCAATGCTGTCGTCCAAACCTTGATCCTTGAACCAAAGCCTGGAACCCTTGACCAAAACCTGAAAGAGTGTTGACTCTAAGCCCAATCCTTGCACCCTCAACAGTGTTAACCCTAAACCCAAACCTTGAAACCTAAATTAGACCCTACCTAAACACTAGCAGGTGTTGACCCTAAACCAGCACCTTTAACCCGACACAGGCCAACTGGTGGCGAGCCTCGGGAATTGGCAGAGCACTTGCACGAGCACAGCTTTCACAAGAGAACCACCACGGGACATCACGAGAAACATGCCGGAGAGAAAACGTTCGAGCGGTGTTTGAGCTTTTGCGCTGGGACTGGACACGCTCATAGAAAATGACACCCTCTGCGAGTTTCGTGCCGAAACCTACACGCAGGAAATGCTATGCGTGTCGATGTGCAAACGCCCATTACATAGGAAATGGTCTGTTCACGATCTTGCGCAATGTTGATGTGCAAAAGGGAAAGAGTAGATGCATTTGTTTGCGGCGCGGGACCTTCTGCGAGGAATCTGCGTGCTGATGTGCAAGAGCACAGGAAATGCAACTTGTTTAAAAGCGAGCTTGCGCAATGACGCCGTCTACTTGTAGTACAATTGGTAGCTCCTGCTCGAAAGTCGGAAGTTGGGAACCACAATGCAACACGCAGCGTGCACTGAGAACGTTGACTTGTACAGACTTCTCGCGAGGAGAAACTTGCAAAGAGCAAAACCGGGCATATAAAAAGTGTGCAAAGAAACTTACACAGCAAACTTGATCCGAGAATCTTGCAGAACTTTCTCAGAGAGGCTTGCTCAAAGAACTCGTGCAGAGGAACTTGCACAGCTACTTGAGCAGAGAAACTAGTGCAAGGAACTTGCGCAGAGAAGCTTGCACAGAGAAACTTGCAGCAAGTTGCGCATAGAGGCTTGCTCAAAGAGCTGGCTTTGCGAACACAGACGCGCGACCTTTTTCTCAAAGCATTGCGCAGGGTACAAGGGGAATTGCACCGAGAATTTGCACGACAAGTTGCCCAAGTGATCTTGCAGAACAGAGAATATGCAGAGATAAGGGATCTGGCCCAGAGAATTTGCACCGTCAAGTCACAAGACAAATTTGTACAGAGCACACTTGCACAGCATACGTTGCAAACATAATTTGCACAAGAAGGCAGCGCAGGCTCATTGGCCCCACACACTGTTGTCGGGCCGACCGTCTTTCTAGTTTCTAGAAACATTGTTAGTTGGGAAATAAGTGTGTCACGCGCTTCTTCTGCAAAAAACAGCCTTTGTACTGCTGGATCATGTCAGCATGTTTATTTATATTTTTTTGTTGGATTCCGTGCAGGTCTTTTGAATTTACCCGGAAGATTGCTCTCGCTCCGCCGAGCAGTTGTCTTCTTTGTTGGATGCGTTACTCCAGTCTAGGGTCCAGACATTCTGAGGAAAGTACTTTGCGCAGGCGCGTCGGGGCTTAGCCCGTGCCGTCGCTTTTTGCAGGTGCTGGTCGGAAAGAGATGCTTAGCACGCTATGCTCACGAAATACTGGTAGCTGTTTGTTACGCATGTCGGCCCATGTGCCTCCAAGGCGAGCAGGAGTCAGAGGTTTATTTCCCCGCCTCGTTTCGTTGAGGTGTGGTGAAGTCATGTTGCCCAGCGGCAGCTCCGCAGAATTTCTCAAAGATAAAGAAAGCTTCCAATGGCGTTTCCGTTGCATTGTGACAGTCAATGGTTGACCTACTCCAACATTCATTCATGTGATAGCGTTTCCATACATCACCTTCATAGTCCGTACACTTTGTATGCCCATGCCATGCAATGTGATTTTAGAGCGTAATAATGTGCAAACCAGCTAAGGCTTGTAAGTAAACTAACACCTCAGCTCCACAGAGCAACACCCCAGGCAACCTGAAAAGAGATAGGCTCCTGCTGCACTGAATGCTTTCCAATGGTGCAAGCGATGTGGGTGTGGGTCAAAATTAAGACACCAGGGGACCGTAGGTTTTAGTCTTTGGTTCCATTTACCAGGGGTCCATTTTGGGTACCTATTTTTGACCCACAGCCATGCCTCGCAGGCGGATTGCAAATGCGCATGCCTCACTCAAGCACAGGCCTGGGCTGCCAAAGGGCTCGACAGAGTTGAGGCTTTGGGGCATATCCTATGGCGAGCCATTTGGGGTGGATGAACATCCATTTGCCACCTATTTTGATGTTCACCAGAAGTACAGGCTTTTGACCCACAGCCAGTTGAGGCTTTGAGGCTCACCAAAGAACATTCCTTGCATGTGCAGCCTGCAGATCACTCCGGCGAGTGTGCCGGCGGACTGAGACTGTGCCACGACTCAAATTTTGATCGGCTTTCAGTAGCGATTGACATTTTTTGGGCGGCAATCCTCCCCTGTCCCCAGATCGACGCTGCTGGCATCATTGTGGGGCAGGCCAGGGGCGTGAACCTTGGCAGCCATGCTACGTTTTCCTTCAGAGTGAATCAGTGGATGCTGCACCAAACGGTTTCAGCGCTGCACAATGGAGATCAAGTCGATCATCTCATGATCAGCCAGTAGCCGAGCACAGCTTAAGATCACTCCCCCAAATTATGCAACACGATTTGACAAGGAGATTCGTCTAACGTGCACTCGCTCATACAACAGTCCCAAGGTACAAGTGCTTGCGTAGCCTTCAACAATGATCCTGCCCGGCATCTGGCATATGGACAGTCTTTTCCCAGAACAGTTCAAGTTTCCGGCAACATGTTTGCAGCAACTGATGCCACTGATGCTCGTTTTGTCAATACGGCACATGCGCTGCATGTACCACCGCATTCTGCTTTGTATCACATTTTTGCGCTGAGGGATTTGCTCGGGCATTATTGCAGTCATTTCGGGAGACCAAAAGAAGTTATTTTGCGTCTTACTTCAGGCTATCCTTTGGCGCTGGCAAGTGATACCCAACCAGCATGGTTGGTGTTGAGATGTTTGTTTTTGGCCGTCTTGATGTTTGCAGTAATGCTGACATCGGATTAATACCCTCCTATGAGGGTCCGGAAGGCTTGGCCCAAAAAGCATTTTTCACTGAAAACGTTTGGAAGATCCCGTGAGACTCGCTCGCCAGGCTCCACCTCCAAGGGTGACCACCTCGCTAGGCCAGGGCCAGGCGGGCAGTGTCAAACTGGTTAGCAGAATGTCTTTCTGTTGGACCTCACAAGGCTGGTGGTCCCGTTTGGTGTTCGTTTAAAGCCACCAAATTTTGTTGGGTACCCTCAACAGAAGACAATGTGGGTGTACAGTGGCAAATAGTTACAGTGAATGGCCAGACATTTGCAGAGCTTGTGTTACTGATGCTGTCGAAAGAGGATTGGCTGGGTGTCAAGAGAGTTGAGGTTTATTCTGCAGCGCAGAGTGGTACGAATAGGCCTCCGATCGTGTGAGTGTGCTTGTTTGTTTGTTTTTTTGATTGGATTGGATTGGATTGGATTGGATTGGATTGGATTGGATTGGATTGGATTGGTTGGTTGATTTGATTGATTGATTTGATTGAATGATTGATGGATGGATGGATGGATGGATTGATTCATCGATTGATTGATTGATTTGATTTGATTGATTTGATTTGATTGATTTGATTTGATTTGAATTGAATTGATAGGTTTGATTGAGTTGATTTGATTTGAATTGAATTGATAGGTTTGATTGATTTGATTTGATAGGTTTGATGGATTTGATTTGATTTGATTTGAGTTGAGTTGAGTTGAGTTGAGTTGAGTTGAGTTGATTTGATTTGTTGATTTGATTGATTGGATTGGATTGGATCGGATCGGATCGGATTGGATTGATTGACTGATTGACTGACTGACTGATTGATTGTGGGATGAATTTGTTTGAGTTTGTTTCGGTTTGGTTTGGTTTTGGATTATTTGGTTTGGGGGTTGGGTTGGTTTGGGTTGGGTTGGTCAAACTATGTGTTGTTTCTGAAATGTCGGAACATAGTAGACTTTCAAAAGCGACTGTGCTAGACAACCATTCAGCCAACTAACCACCAAACAAGCAAAAGAAACAAAGCAAACCAAAAGTCAACACCAAGTGAAACCAAGTGAGACCAATCTGCACCGCAGGTTTTACGGTATAATGTTACTTCGCAAGTAGCCCCACAATCAAAAAAATCGAAGCCTGAAATGCAAAGCAGTTGCTGGCAGAAGCCCATGGCCTTTGGACAAATCATGTCGCCTTGACATGCAGTTCGTTGCTGTTCCTTCTTCCTACTGCTCTGCCAGATTCTGGTGACGGACAAGCCTTCGGCCACGACGGTGACTGGGGCGTGATTGAGAGTAGCGGATGTGAGTCAAAAGAGAGGTGTGAGTTCGAGGGCAAGGTAGAAGGGCTGATTGTTTTGGTGGCTGAAGGCTTGGCAGACACATATTTCGAGCTTGGCTGGAGGGTTTCACGATTCATGGCATAAACCTTGAAGCCGTTTTGTTCACCTCGTTGTGATGCTTGCGTGCAATCTGCATGTGCAACAAAGGAGCACAGAGATGTATTCTTTTGAGCTGAACTGCGTGCGTCATACGATTGTGAGGGGGGCCTCCACTTTAGATGGCTCGTGCTCAGCCTTTATCCAGTCAGATCTTTGGCAGGTGGAAAGTGTGCCAGTGAGCAAGATCCCTGTGGGCGAGCTTGGCAGTGGTGAGGACTTGGACAAATGTGAAGATTGTTCTATATTGTCGGCTATGCGTTCTACCGTTCAGATAGCAAATCAGTGTCAGTACGCTTTCTGCATTGTCTTTGTCTTTTTAGGATATCCATTGTCATTTGACTCGTGAGTTGTTTGATGGTTGGTTGCAAACAATTTGTGTGTGTGTGTGTGTGTTTCTGCCATGAACTCGCAGAATTTACGGCATGTCTTGAATGTACATGCACACCCTCACACACACTTCAGACACGCACACGCAGAAACACACATTACTGTAGCACCAATTTTGCCAATACGAAAGTGCAAATATACAAAAGGCAACAACATAAACCACACAATTACACAACCACTCAAGCAAAAACACAAGCATGCGAACAAACACAAACACAAGCCGCGCACACGCGCGCGTACACCAACACAAGTGCAAACACAAATACACTGGCAAACAGGCAGACAGACAAACAATTAAACTAGCAAACAAACAAACCAACAAACCAATAAATCACAAACAAGTAAAGAAGCAAGCAACCAAATTCACAAGCAGACACAGAGACAGATAGAGAGACAGAGAGAGAGAGGGAAAGAGAGAGAGACACGGGGAGAGAGGGAGAGAGAGAGAGAGAGAGAGAGAGAGAGAGAGAGAGAGAGAGAGACAGAGGGAGACAGATGGACGGACAGACAGACACGCTCGAAGACACGCTTGCACCCGCAAGCCAGAAACGCACACGCACACGCACAGGCACGACACAACGCACACGCACAACTTGCAACACTCATCGCAAAACCTACCGATCACACGCACATCGCACAACGCACGCACAACGCACAATGCACAGCCGTGGCAAACGCAACACACACGGTCACACACACAGACACACGCACGCACGCACGCACGCACCCACCCACCCACCCACCCACCCACCCACCCACCCACCCACCCACCCACCCAAGCACCCACCCACGCACCCACCCCAACCCACCCCAACCCAACCCAACCCAACCCAACCCGACCCGACCCAACCCAACCCAACCCCACCCCACCCAACCCAACCCCACCCCACCCCACCCCCACCCCCACCCCCACCCACCCACCCACCCACCCACCCACCCACCCACCCACCCACCCACCCACCCACCCACCCACCTATCCCCCCGCACGCACACCATGTACACCCACACTCACGCGTGTGCCAGCCAGCCAGCCGGCCTGACTGCTTGCGCCCGACTGCCAGTCGGCCGCACACCTGCGAGACGCACAAACGCACAGACACACAGACGCGCAGATGCAAGTATCCGCACTTGAAAGCTTGCATTATGCAGGTAGGCCACAATATGTTAGACAATAAGTTTAGCAGCTATTGGAACATGGGTTTCTCTTAATGGTGCGGGTACGGAAGACGGCGCACTGTTGCCCTCACTCATCATTAATAGCCGATCGACAATGGCTAAAATTGGCCTGGTAGTCCAACAACGCCAAAGCTCATCAGTGGTACAGCTATCCATGTCCAGTTTGCTCAGCCTGCCCATGCCCTGTGACGTCGGAGCCCTGCGGAAGGTTCGTTTTGTGCGCCGTCAGGACTTGGAAGTAAACCGTTGTTGCTCAACTTCTCCACTGTTCTGTGAAACAAAACATGCAAGTTTGCGCAACTGGAAGCTGGGGCTGCTTAGCCGTTTTTACTGAGCAAGGCTTGTGCCAAGACATGGATGATGGCCTGATGCGTGCTCCCTTGGGCGTTGCAAGTTGGCTAATTGCAGTGTCTGTGTGTGTGTGTTTCCCGGCCTACTGGTGTCCACTTTTTGGGGGATGTGGGCGCTGATCGGAATACACGTGTTACCTCGATAACTGGCTGCCCTGGCTGCTTTTACAGCAATTCTGAAACAATATATGTTTCAACTATACATTGCATTAAGTTAGGATCTTGTGATTTGGCGTAGTGTCCAGGGTGGGGCTCGAGGATATGACGTGTGGCTAGCGCAGGCAGCCTCGACAGCCAACCTTTACCGCGGAGCCCTTGACCCTGGTTATCCGTGTATGGGTCCACCAGGAAGACCTAGGCCGAATCGCCACACTCACAGATCAGTCATAATCAATTCAGGGTGCACGTTGTCTTTAGGTTGGTGGGACCCCTAGGGCTAAATGAATGCGGCATAGTTTTGGGCAAGCCGGAGTTTTAGCGAGGGCAATACACTTTGTCTCCGAAAACACCTCAACCAAAGTATAACCAAACAATATATTACATTGGTGATCTGCCTGGATTTGCAGGGCTTGCAGCTTGACGCCCCCATTTCCGGCGAGAAACTGCATGGCACATTTTCCGGGAACTGCAACACTACAATGTTTCGCATGGGGTCCGGTTCAAGTAGCAATTACTGAAGCTATTGAAAGAAGACCTATTGACACCTGCCCATGTACAACTGGTGGGCATACAGGAGTCACTGATCGGTGCGTTTGGAATGTGTTGAATTGGAAACTCTTTTCTGACACCTACTCATGAACAGGCGCGGTGTTAGGAAGGGTTTCAAAGCAATGCTTGGTTGAACGGTGAAGCGAACTAAGCAGCGCTAGATTTGCGTTAGATTCGCGAAAATTGTGTTAAATGACCGTTCTGGGCAACTTTCCAGCGTTCGATTTGCGTTAGATTTCGTTACTCCCCGTGAGCTGGCCGTGCCACAAAGTTCTCAACCCGGAAATGCGAATTTAAAGTGGCCAAATATTTAGAGGGTTGCCGAGGGCCTGACGAGCTAGTACTGGGGTCCAAGTAACAAGGAAGACGTACTTCACCCCAAAAACCAAAACTGGAACACACACACTTGGCACTCGCACCCCGGACCCCGAGGGGGCTTTGAGGCGTGTGCTTGTTTCCAAAATTGGACCTTTTGGTTGCACCTTGGGGTGCAAAGCCAATTTCCCGAAAACATGCTGAGTTTGATGTCTTTCCAGAAATACCGTGTGCGACAAAGCATGCGAGCCTCAAAGTGGGCCAGCCTGAGACGGTGTGTGCAGGTTGCACGCGTTGTTTTGAGACAAGGCCAGCCAGCATTTTGAAGGGTTGGTGGATGAGGAATTATTCGGGATTCTGGGCCAGCTCGTCAGGCGCTCGGCAACCCTCTAAATATTTGGCCACTTCAAATTTGCATTTCCGGGTTGAGAACTTTGTGGCACGGCCAGCTCACGGGGAGTAACGAAATCTAACGCAAATCGAACGCTGGAAAGTTGCCCAGAACGGTCATTTAACACAATTTTCGCGAATCTCACGCAAATCTAGCGCTGCTTAGTTCGCTTCACCGTTCAACCAAGCATTGCTTTGAAACCCTTCCTAACACCGCGGAACCGCAAAACCCACCCAGTGCAGCCCATTCAAGGCGCACGTTGAGCCATTTGTCTAGACGTGGGTAGATGGCTCAACAAGGGCTTCCTGCCGCCCGAAAGCACTGAGAAGGCCTGTTCATGAGTAGGTGTCAGAAAAGAGTTTCCAATTCAACACATTCCAAACGCACCGATCAGTGACTCCTGTATGCCCACCAGTTGTACATGGGCAGGTGTCAATAGGTCTTCTTTCAATAGCTTCAGTAATTGCTGCTTGAACCGGACCCCATGCGAAACATTGTAGTGCTGCTAACACTGGTCAGGAGAAGTTCCCGGAAAATGTGCCATGCAGTTTCTCGCCGGAAATGGGGGCGTCAAGCTGCAAGCCTTGCAAATCCAGGCAGATCACCAATGTAATATATTGTTTGGTTATACTTTGGTTGAAGTGTTTTCGGAGACAAAGTGTATTGCCCTCGCTAAAACTCCGGCTTGCCCAAAACTATGCCGGCTGCGCGCTTGGAAGCCGGTTCCATTCATTTAGCCCTAGGGGTCCCACCAACCCAAAGACAACGTGCGCCCTGAATTAATGATGACTGATCTGTGAGTGTGGCGATTCGGCCTAGGTCTTCCTGGTGGACCCATACACGGATAACCAGGGTCAAGGGCTCCGCGGTAAAGGTTGGCTGTCGAGGCTGCCTGCGCTAGCCACACGTCATATCCTCGAGCCCCACCCTGGACACTACGCCAAATCACAAGATCCTAACTTAATGCAATGTATAGTTGAAACATATATTGTTTCAGAATTGCTGTAAAAGCAGCCAGGGCAGCCAGTTATCGAGGTAACACGTGTATTCCGATCAGCACCCACATGCCCCAAAAAGTGGAACACCAGTAGGCCGCGAAAACACACACACACACACAGACACTACAATTACTAACTTGCAACGCCCAAGGGAGCACGCATCAGGCCATCATCCACGTCTTGGCACAAGCCTTGCTCAGTAAAAACGGCTAAGCAGCCCCAGCTTCCAGTTGCGCAAACTTGCATGTTTGTTTCACAGAACAGTGGAGAAGTTGAGCAACAGCGGTTTACTTCCAAGTCCTGACGGCCCACAAAACTATCCTCCCGCAGGGCTCCGACGTCACAGGGCATGGGCAGGCTGAGCAAACTGGACATGGATACTAGTAGCTGTACCATTGATGAGCTTTGGCGTCGTTGGACTACCAGGCCAATTTTAGCCATTGTGAATCGGCTATCAATGATGAGTAAGCCTCCCTAATTCACTGATGCTGCTGCCTCCAGTGTTTCTCGGGGAGGCAAATTCTGAACATCAGCATCGGGGGTAAAGCGCCTGATTGCAGCCTGATGAACTCCAGCTACAAATCCCGCAGCCAGGAACCCCCCACACCAAGAAAAGGCCACAGCTTTCTCAGCACCTGCTTGTTTCCATGTCCTGGTGCCCTCTTCAAGTTGCCCAAAACTGGAATCATTGGGTTGGATTCCTGGGCTAGCGTGCTCTAACCCACTTGATGCACTGCAGTCGAAAGATAAACGAAACAAAGGGTCAAAAGGGCGCAAGGAAGGCATGGGTTTAACAATTGATTGAAGTATTAGTGCTAGAGTGTGGAAAGATATATGCCTCTCACCTAGGATCGAGCGGTTGGGCCCGGAAATTGTCCAAGGGCCCTCCTGCGCAGAATCTCACGTTCGAAAAGCCGTCCTGAGAATGTATATGGACCATGTGTAAATCGAACATGCTCATACAACGGTTCCTTGCGACCTGGACCAGCCTCTGAGCCATATGGCATATGCCATATGGCCCCAACAAGGCCTCAGCGCACATGGGGCCTCCGACCATGCTGGGCATGTGTTTGGTGAACGACCGTGCTGCAGCACTTACTTCGAATCCTCAGAAGGTACATGGACCCTTGGGGACTTGACTGACAGATGTAGGCTCGACACTCAGACTCAAGCAGGATAGACAAGATTTAAGGTGTTGTTGAAAAGCATTTGAGTATGGAAAACGACAAAGGTGAGCACAAAAGCGATAAGGAATCGCAGATGCATCAGTTTAGCACTTTGCTGCCACTTCATTTGGACACAGCTAGGATGTGCATGTATACATTGAGTATGGTAATTACTAGCCCAGGGGTGGACCGATGACAGATGTCATGTCTCACTCATGTTCGACATATTGAATGTGCTTTGAGAGTTTATGTTTGTAAAAGAGAAAGCACGTGCAATGATAGATAAAGCATGACGAAGGAGACTGGCATCATCATACTCATTTAGGTGCTGCATGTGATGCTGGCTCGGGTGCAACAGTTTGGATAATTTGTACAGGCCTGATTGCGACTATATCCACAATGAGGTCCATTCAGCTGCTTCGGTTTTCATGTGGTTTGTTGTTTCACGAAGCCTGAGACCAGTTTGAGAATCTTTTCTTGCCACGCTCATTTTCTGCACTGCATTGCAGGACGATGGCCCTAACGTCGACAATGGCGGATACATCCTTGACAATTCGGACAGCGCTGTCAGAGCTTATGGTTTGTTGCTCTTGAAGACAGCCTCATGCAGCCTGCTAACTCACTCCAAAGAACATAATTGAAGCGAGGTATTGTTTGTTTCAAGGTCATCAGATGTACAGAGGTCCATTTAAAGGTGATTGTGCTGGCTGCTTTGTGCCAAGTTGGGACATGTCACGTTTTGCCACTGGACGGGTATGGCATGGTATGTCCACTGCCTTCGGTCGCTTGAACTTGATGCTGTTTTCTTGATTGTTACGGGTATGTGTGTGTGTGTCTCCATAAAATGCATGCAGTACGACGATAGCCGTTATCGTTCTGTTTATGTTGCTTGTTTCAGACACATGGGCTGACTGGAATGGGTTGTGAAGATTGGAGACGCTTTCTTCGAATGCAGGACCAACGGAACCAAGGTGATTCACCAGACGGAGGAATGAGCGAGGGAGGGCTGCTGGCTGAGCCTTGAACATCGGTTGTTTTTTTGTATAACATGCTTCAGCCTCCCCCTGATTGGCGGTTTGGATTGGTGGTCTGGTTGGGCGGTGGTTATCCGTTTACCTCTACAAGATCCAGGGGTTCAAATGCCCAAGTCACCGATTGGGGAACCTGAATGCTTGACACCCGGACATGTCCATGTAGCACTGTAGCAGCCTACCATCCGCTGCAATGTCCCACGTGGTTAATTAGTTCCCGTTTTGGTGAGTATTTGAATCGAACAAACGTAACTTTGCGCAGACATACCCACTGGCACGCTGGGATTCGACTTGTCCACAACTTGTCTCACAAGCCGCCCGAGAAACCTTAGACACTCAAAACAGGATGTTTGCCCCAAACTCGAACTCCTCGAAAAAGGCAGCAAAAAGCCTGTGCAAAAACTGTGAATGCGTTGGCATCAACGATCGCTTTTAGTGTTAGGTACATCTCCGTTTGTATGTGTGTGTGTGTGGGGTGCTGGTGTTGTGTCTGTATGTGCGTGGCGGAATTCACCAGCCGCGGCATTGGCTTTGCATTTGCTTACTGCCAATAGACCTATAGATGGTGCCACTGTTGGATTTGGTATGAGCTGTACCTATGTTTTCTGTTTGTTTGTTTTGTTATGAGTTGAGATCACGAGCCACTGGAAGCTTCCTTGCCACATGTCCGCAGGAGTCCCAGCGCTAGACCTCACGCTGGTGGTGACTATTGCAGCCTCGACCCTGTGCCTCCTTGCACCTGCCCCAGCCGAATGGGGCTGCGTATGCTTGTGGTCTTCTCATCAACTCGAGAGGCGGGGGCTGTGACAAGTTACATTTACAGCCCTGCGAAACAAGATCAAGTACCGTAGTGGATATCCTAATGCTGTAGCAAATGTTCGTGACAAGGATTTCACGATGGATGCGTTTTGTGGAGGGACCCACAGTTGGCACTGGAGCGGGTTGGGGATGGGGGGAATCATAAACACATACTGACGCAGACGCAAAGGTGGACGTTATGGATGATTCTTGTTGGACGCCCCTCCACCGAGCAAAACATGGGTTCTGATGTTTTATAGGCGCGACCTGTGCTGAAGCATGGTGGCACAGATTCGACAAAGAAATGCCACCGGCGACCGGTCGAGTCAAGGCCAGAGATTGGAGCGTGCCCGACTGAGGCCGTGGCAATGCTTGGCTGCGCCTTTTGGACGGGGATGTTGCAGCGGAAGCCCAGCAGCGGGGAGGCCAAGGATGGCGGTTGCCCCGCAGGAAACATGGGTCAACCTTCAAGAGTGAACAAGAGGAAAGCAGCGGACGCCATTCAGGGGGGTTGAGCTGACGCATATGCATGGCAGCACATTGGCTGGCTGGCAAGCTAGAAGTGATGCGTCATACACAATGCATAGTCTTCTTCTCGCACCTTTCATCGCATCGGAATCGGTTTTCTTGCGTGTGAGATTGCTTGGTGAAGGCTTACTTGGTGTTTGAGCGAGAAAGCAACAAAGGCAACAGAAAAAGGAACAAAGCTTGTAGGCATGCCCTTTTACAAGTTCCCCAGTGCAGCTTTGGAAGCTCCAGTTAACTTGGTGCTCTCCACTTGCAAACCACAGAGGATGTCGCTCAGAACATGCTGATGTCCAGGAAATCAAGATGGGGTCCTCTCAAAGCGATGCCGAATAAGGAGTCCTCTCTTTGGGAGCCACAGTTTTGCATAAAACAGGATGTCTTGTGTGTTGGAAACGTTACACACTCTAGAATTGACAAGTTCGGTGCCTGTTGGGGTGAACCCAGAGTGGTCAGGGCATTCTTTACAACGGACTTTTTTGCAACCAACAAAAGCATGATCACAACTTCATCACAGCTCTTGTTGAGTTTGCATGGCAAAGAAAGGTGCAGTTCAGCCAGAGTTTGGCTTGTTGGCGCTAATGATTGGCAGTCGGCCATGGGTCAAAGCCCCGTACCCACTAAAATAGGTTCTAAAAACGGTTTTGAACCATGGCCAGTTCAGCGGACTCAAAGTGGCCAATCAGTGCGTTCGCCCTCTGGTGAACGGCTTCCAGACGCAAGGGCGGTCGTGTCGGATAATCCTCAGAGATCCCCAAAATACTCCGCAAGGGCATACATTGGGCTGGAACAGGGGCCCTTTTATCGATCCTGTAAAGTTTTTCGGCGACCCTTTAGAAACCAAGCCAAGGTGGAACACCGGGCCCCGTAACACGAAGGCGACCCCTAACGAAGCCAGAGATATGCCATGTTCGCACCTTTGAAAAAATGGAGATAGCTCAGATGGGTCCTTTGCCGAGGTCGGCACGACCTCAAGTTCGTGGAAGCGCCCGCCATCGCGCTGCACGGAGTTGAAAACAACTGCCCGCAGCCTGGGCAGGAGCGGAAGAATGAGCGCGACTGACATGACTTTGAAGGCAGAAAACCGTGGAATTATGTGAGTTTGCTTCAAATTTACCGTCATGTATTTTATGTTGGAGTGTTTCATGCACGTGCTGTTGTTTCTCGAAAGAGCAATACGGGACGTCCAAAAAATGATGACTGCAGAAAGGATTATGTGATGGTCCTGTAGAACTCCTGCAGGATACATGCCTCAGGTGACCTTCGCCTGGGCGCCACCTCACAGATTCCCTTGTGAAGATCGGACCTTAAGAAACATGTACCACGTTTCAGACACACATCGACCATCGATCTTGGCTTAGGCCTGCACCCAGCGGCCCAGCCTTGCGCCTTTCCGTTTATCTGTCCTCGTCTAGAATATCTCACAATGCCCCCAGCTTGGGCATTGCTTGGGCCTGCCCATTTCAAGGCCCTAGCCAGCAAACGCCAAAGAAGCCAGGCTAATTGGAGCAAATGCCCGTTCCCACCCTTGACATTCTTGTTCGAGCAAGCAAGCGATAGCAGTTAGGGCGAGCTCTCTGAAAATTTGATCAATTTCTTGAGAGCCTTGGCCTCTCGTCTCCCCAGGGCTGGGGTCCAGCTTTTGTTTGGCAGGACATCAACAATTCCAGCCGGGCTTCCTCACGGACCTCGTGCGGCAGCCACTCAAGCCAAGTCTCGAATCGGAACGTTCAGGACAGGCCTGGCAAAGGGACCAAGCGGTGTTTGCGTCCACTTCCGAATCATCTCAGGAGGTAACCCTCTTTGCTAACACGTCAAAGATATTGAAGTCATTGGTGTATCTTTGAAAGTTGGGAGATGAAACAATGCTGCTGACCAGTACGTGCATTTTGTGTGAAGCAATTTGCGACAACTTGGCTCATTTCTGATAACGTTGACACAGCTGTGGGCCTTGCTGGGAAACTTCAGGCTCAAAGTTGGTTTTGGCAGTTTCATGTATATGGGGGTTGATCAATATTCCTGGCCCCCAAATGACAATGGGTAACTTTTCTCGTTTAGTGGTGGCATGTGTTTTGGTGGTTTCCCTAATTGCCATCCCATGCAACCGAACTTTTGAGCAACCCCCAGATTGACAATGGACATTTTGGAAGCCCTGCAGTTGATTTCCTTGGCTTCTTTTCGGCTATTTGCTCATCCACAAAAAAACGGGGGGGCCGGGTGTCCAGGAGGGGGGGGGGGTTGGGTGGCTGGCCAGGATCGCTCTGCTTCAAGGCGCTCCAGTGCTTCGGTCTACTCCACGCAGGCACCTGGCAAGTCCTGGGAGAACATTTGGCTGCAAAACCAATGGTACCATTTTGGGGTAGGTGCACCACCCAGTTTAGTGTATTTTAGTGGGAATTGGGATGTTCACTGGGGGTACGGGCTTTTGACCCATGGCCATATGGTTGGCGATCGGTTCTTGGTAATATCCGGGGTTCAGATATGATATGAGCTATGTGCACATTCTGCCTATGCATGCTATGTCTGCCCATGTGCACCTATGTGCATGTACATCCTACATGCCTATACCTGCCACTCAGAGGTCGCATCAAAAAGCGTTGCGTTCACTGCAGTGTTCGGCGAAGCCTTGCGTTTAAATCTTAACAAAGTGACAAGCTATTTGATCGAGCCTCATGCCATTCAAGCACACATGCAATGCCATGTTGATCGAGGACGCTTGAGGCTCCGAGCAACCCAAGAAAAGTGAGTCCGGCGCTGTCTCATCACATCACCTACAGCATATTTGATGATTGGGCAAAAGCAATAGCCTTACACGGGCGGCGTAAACGAAAAGAGGGTTGTTCACAACCTCATGTGTGTAAGTACAGGCATGCTGCCTGTATTACATATAGCATGTGCATGTGTCATGTACTGGCTTGTCCACAGCTATGCAAACTTGCACCTCCAAGTTTCTGGCTTGTTTGATGTGAGAACAATCCTTCCTGGTGTCAGTGTCTGGCGATGTAGGAGCCTTAAGCTTTTGAACTTTGGGTTGCTGTGGGATGTTGGGCACAGAGTCGCACATCGTCAAACTAACAACCAAGCTTATGGATTCGATGTCAGAAGCAGCTTGGTATGTATGGTGGAAATGGTCGGCAGCTCACAGTAAGAACATGCTTGTTTCAAACATGTGATGACTAGTTCTGCAGCCCAAAGGCTCTTGCAAAGGGAGGCATAATGCTGTCAGATAGTAGCTCTGTGTTGCACGCTCATGTCAATTTCCGGGTCATTGCAAGCAATGTTGATAAGCAGCAGACTCCAGAGAACAGCACCGCCCGAAATTTGAATCCGTGCATTTTGATGTGTCATTGCTGGCCTGACAAAAGAGAAGATGCTCCAGTTTACTGATCGCAGACAAATGTGAAAGGCCGTGTTGTTTTCATTGAACACTTGTGTGAATTGTTTGCCAACCCTCAGGTTTGCGCGCAAGGATTGATCATGTGTTAATTTTCGGTAGTTGTTGTTCTGAGTAGAGTAGAAAAGCACCTGCCTGCATGTTGTGGCTGAATTGCCAGCTTTCCTCAAGGCATCATTTTCCAAGCGCATATATGCATCAAAATGGGCTAGTTCCATCACTGAGGGACCTTTGAAGACGTGAGTTGAGTCACCCACCTGAGCACTGGCCATCGAGGTGGCTCCTGGCGGGCCCTTCTACGATCCCCAAGAGATCCAGGCGCGGGGTGAGCCGGCCACTTGCGTCAAGTTGCCGGTTCTTCTGCCACTGAAGGCATGCACCGATCGGCACCGATCCTCTGAGAAGCAGGGTGAAATTGCCATGAAATTGCCATGAAATTGCCAGCGTTGCAAAGTGTCAAGTCAGAGGCCCTGCGATGGCAAGCCAAGTGCGTTCGTCTTTTGAGGGTAGCCTCTTTTGATGTGTTCAATGGGGAAACAACTCTTGTTGGGGGTCCCCCAATGCAAACAGAACACGTTACCCTAAGTGTGCGGTCTTTCATGAAAACAAGCATTTGGCAGCCAATCATGGAAGAATGTGCATCTGCCTTGCATTTGGGACATGGGGTGAGAAAAATACAATGAACCTTGAGAAGTCCACAAAAAAACAAAAAGAAACAAGTACACGTATTAGCCATTGGAAAGTGGTTCCAGGATCTGGGACGTTCTGTTTTTTGGCTTGTGTCTTTGGTTTTCTAACGAGCACTTTTCCAACATGCAAACACATCTCGAGAAAACCAACACAAAGAGTTCAGACCTATTGGGGAGTGGGGACATGGGCCTGAACTTGTGTTGATAGTTTTCCATTGGTTGTCTAGAGCTTTCTTGCGGGTTTTTGTATGGTCCCGTTTCAGGCCTGCAGCTTCTGTGTCAAGTGCACCTGTATAGTTCACATTGAAGCCTTGGTACACTATTGAATGTAAAATAACATCATGTTGGAAATGAACTCCTGTGTAATAGAACACATCATATTGAACATATTTAGAATATGAATTCAGATCATATGTTCCTCATAAGATGATATTTTGTTTCAGTTAGAAAATAAATTAGAAATTGATAAATATAATATAAATCACAAGGAAGTTTCGAGGCCCCAAAATTGTTGAATACAATGTGTTTTGAATGTTATCTGATTTGCAAAGACAATTCTATTGTAAAGGACATCCTGTGTAACATTTAGTTTGAAATAGAATACGTGCCATTTAAATTTTAACTATTGGAATTGTGTTTGATTTCTGTTTGGATCAGGTCCATATTAAATTCAATTTAAACATAGTCAGAAACAGAGTAGACATTAATAAAGATATTCAGTGGAATTTTATAGCGAAAGAATTTAGAGGTCCCCAAATCGTATTGCCCAGCACTTCGTGGTCAGAGAACACCGTAAAACAGTGTTTTGTAGCGCTTTTTCGCACTCAATTCCCATCTTCACCAACGGCCGCCCTATAGAATTCAATTCGAGTTTGAAAAGGACTTACATGGGACTCAATAAGGAAATATGTGTTGCAAGTCTTACTGGACATCATACTTTGGATTTTAGATAGAATTCCTTTCCCAATAGAACGTTACAGTTCGATTAGAATGTAAACATAATTTGATAAGGATGTTGTCCCACCATAGTTTCTATTTTAGCCTAGAATTTAAAGTGGCATTCTTATAGTTTACATCATAATTTGCACAACGTGTTCTTTCCAAACAATTTATTCACAAATAAGTCAGCATTTATGCGCAATTTATTGACCCCAGAGTTCAACTCGATTTTCCCTTCAACATGTGAGAAAAAAAAGAGCATGCTCACAACTCAATAGAAAAGATGTGATTCAACTAGCCATGTCGCTCAGGGGCGCTCTTCTTCTCGAAGGTCCAGCGCCGCAACTCTGTCCAACCAGGCCAACGTTGCTACGGAGTGTTCAGCGTGAAGCCTTCGCCATGTGGCTGGTCAAAACCAATGGCATCCCATTTTGGGGTGTTCGGTGCATCACCCATTTTAGTCTATAGTGGGGATTGGGATGTTCACTGGGGGCACGATTTGGCTTTTGACCCATGGCTATGTTTGAGTTGTGCGTGTCCAACCCATCAGTCAAGTTTCGACATGCTGGATGTCACAGGTGGGTGGCCCATTCTACAACCCCCAGGCCGTGGGTTCCGCGGATTGCAGAGTCTGTATTAGTTCCTGCCTCGCTTCCGGACCGCAGCTCTTTCCAGACAGTGCCCGACTTGAGTCAAGTATTGTTCGGCTTGAGTGCCATGTCTCAGGGTTGTCGACGTTGATTTGTTGCGACCAAGCTGCGGAGGTGGTTGTCATGAACCAACAGCATCAGCAAATTCCAAGTATCCAGAATGCAATGGCATGCACTGTAATGCAATGTAAATTCAAATGCGTGTGAATGTATGTTGAATGCTAATTTGATGTATGTAATGGAGCAAAACGGGATTGAATGGAACGTCACGTTATGCCATGTCATGCCGCGAAATGCATATGCATGTAAATGCAGGCACGTGAGATTCAAGGCAGGAAACGTGAAATCTCGATGTTTTCACTTGGGATTGAAGCCTGATCCGCTGACCGACACTCTTTTTTTGCGGATGCTTCATGCTGTCCTTGGCCTGAATGTTGGGCCTGGGTAGTCAAAGGCTTGTGGAAAGCACGAGCTGATGCAACCAATGATGCAGTGTGGGCCCGTGGAAAAAGTGAAGCTTCAGCATGCCACTTTTGATCACAGCCTCACTCGGAAAAAACACTACCCGCGACTTGTTCGAAAATACATTGATATCAAAATCTCCCCCCCCCCCCGTCTGCCAGGTGCGTTGCTTTTCTTTGTGCATCTAGTGTCTCCCTGTGAGCCTCCATTGTGGAGACGTGTGTGTGTGTGTGAAGGCATCAGCAATTGCCTATGTTTGCTCAGTAGGAACAACGCTATTTTTGCACTTGCCTTGTGCAGCTTGAGCGCTGCACAGTTGCACGACAACTGGCTTGTGCAGGATCATTTCGATTTGCGCAAGTGTAAACGCACTCTTTTCGATCCCAGACAGCCACCCTTTGTCCCTTTTCTTCCAGCTACTTCGCTGACTGCTTAGAGGATCATGTCCACTGCCTAGCATTCTCTGACCGCAGGCTCTCCAACCAGATGCGCGCAGCAACAGGAGCTTGGGCTGAAGCGAAGCTGACATCCAAGTTTTGCCGGGGGATACAGAGTCCGGCTTTGCCTGGGACCACCCAGACCTTAATTTGGCGTTGTGAGAACCTGGGGTGCTGCAAGATCTCCGCAATCAAGGGCAGAAGGAAAAACCTTTCGGTTCTACTTACTGCTTGTATTTGTCGTATTCGTCATGTGTCCTTTCACGCCAGACTTAGTTTTGATTCAGGTTGGGCAGGTCTTAGGACAGATCACCGGCTCCCGCAGGAGGCACAGTCACGGGGACAGCCAGTCTCAGTGGGCTCACAAAGTGCCGTCCAATGGTGACGACGACGGTCGAGGCCTGATGATGAAGAGCAGCTTGATGGCAGGCTGAAGGGGGTTCTGGGGGTGTTGCTGGGTTTGCACGGTTCCTCGCATGGAGACCCCATGCGGTGCATTCGGACCTCTTCGGCAAGTTCTTGAATGACGCATGTTGCATGTCCTGTGTTTGGCATCGAACGGAGACTGCTTTGACATTGGGCCATTTGCCGACAGCCAAGGCAAGCTTTCGGTGCAGTCTGGATGCGGCCACCGGAGACCGAGCAACACTTCCCAAGGCAAGTCTTGGTCTTCCAGGTCATTTGTCAGTGAAATGGCCACAGGTCCGATAGGTTTGCAATGGAAGTGTTGCCCGCTTGTAAGAAGGTCTTCCAGGGAGCCAGTGCGGCACCACGTTTTGGAGTCTAAATTTATACCCCTATTCTATGTTTCCAAGATGTGACCACCCCATTTGGTTTGCCTCACAGGCACTTGCGGGGGTGCAGTCTGGGCCCGCTCACGTGCTCACAACATTTATCGGCATTGATCCACAGAGTTTATTAAAAGCGATCTCTTTGCTGACCGTCGGCAGAGCATCCATCTTTTCGGGGAAGAGATGGCGTATGAGAGTGAACGGCAGTAAGTTGTTCATAGCCATCGCTGCTGCGATGCTCAATCAATCAGATGTATGGGGCGCATGCAGCGCAGGTTTTTGCCGAAGCACTTGCTCGCTTTCATGAGGACATGCCGACGACTCACCGCAACGCAGCCACGGAAGCAAGCTGCAGCCAAGCTGCAATAGTGCTCTTGGTTTATGTCCAGCTGGTGGGAGGGGGGAGTGCGGGGGGGGGGAAATGACCATGAGCAATTTGGACGTTTTGAAGACAAGCAAAGTGTTCAGAACAAGTCACAGTTGGGTAGATCTGCTCCGTCCAGGAGATCTGACATGTGCGCTGTACCAACAGTTCCGTGGCGTGTTGTCCATTCTTGTTGCAGGAGTGGCCACCCCTCGGCATGCGTGTGCATAGCCTAGATGCTTCGATTGATCTCTATTGGGCGAGAAGGTTCAAGTTGCGAAGCCAATGCCAGATTGACATGGAAGTCAGTCTCCAGGCACTTATCCCTGGACCATGGACAACCTCTAGATATTGGAACGTTGCAATTCAGAAACGACATAAACTCGCACACGAGCTGATCAACTGACCAAAGCCGCTTCTCTGACATCCCCCCCGCATCATCAAATGAATCCGCCGATACCGTCTGAACATTGCGCTTTAGCAGTGGCGCATTCTGCAAAACAGTGCCATGTCGCTGATTGCGCTTACATACAGCATGAAAGGCAGCCATGCTGGGACTAGGTTCTCTCAAAGGGTATTCATGAGTCGGCGATGGCCGAGCACGTCCGCACTGGCACCAATATACCAATGGAACCAATGTACTGCACCCAAGCAATGTTTCTGAAAGTAGGCTTTGGCTCCGTGCCGCAGGCAACATGTTGATGGGCGTGATGCTCTTGAACAGTGCTGACCTCGCAAGTTTAAGCGCCCAGAATGCTTCGCCATTGCATCGGAGCCGGTTTTCGTAAGGTCCCAAGTGCAGCCGGATAGCCATCTACGAACAAGCGGACATGATCCTTCGAACCGTCGGCCAAGCCATAGCCCTGGTCACGACGCCTCCAAGGCCCGATGTGATTGAGAGATGTTTCGGTCGCAGATCGCCAAGAGTTCTGAGAATTCGTAGATGCTATCCTAAGGGATTTAAGCATTGACCTGGAGGCAATACAAGTTCCCACTGTCAGCGCAGATCGTGTGGGCTTTCCTCCAAGGGTTCAAAAGTATGGCATTACATAGCTGAACCAACAGAATATAAAGAGACGACATGGCAAAACAAATGGCATGTGTGAATTGTCCATTCACAAAGGGCATGCTTGCCTGCTAGTTGAGAAAGCCACCCTGACATTGCCAAACCCCTTGCTGGAATTCGCGACCTAAGTTGAATGTGGCGTGTATGTGCATCACTTTGAAGTGTGAAGCTGGGAGCTGCACGTTCGCGTGTTTTTGTGGCGCCCTCGAGCTGTTTGTTCAGGCCTCTGCTGGCACTGCGCATTCTGGCTCCCGCAGAGGACCGACTCGGGCCTTTGCAAACCAGCCCCACAAAGGCTCCGACGCAGCAGTCGATGTGTCATGGAACCGCAGCTTCTGCATGATGAGAACAGAACATGGGATGTTTGCTTTTGGACATTCTGAGCTTTGAAAGACTCTCCCTTTGAGGGCACCCACAAGGTAAAAGTGGCAAAAGTAGCCCTTGTCTGACACCCATCAAAATGTCGTGATGATCGGCGACCTTTTGTGCTCGTGCACCCCAAGGCAAAAAACATACAATCGTGAATAGCATCATGTTGAATCACAAAAGCTATTGCAATACTTTGCCAAGCTTTCATCATTCTACGAGAGATTTCGACACAATCAACTACCCAGAAAAAGCACTTTTAATCGTTGAGGGAACCCCCCTTCCATTCCAGTCCGGTCCCCCGCTCACAATCCTAGCCCACAGGTCTCGACCTTGACAAGAGCAAGTTATAGGTAGAGGACAACAGTACGCATTGCCAAAGGATTTTGTTGGCTTTTCGTGGGAATTCACTTGTTGGCTTTTCGCTGTTTTCGGGGGAAGTCGCGTCACCCAACTCTTTGCGCCTTGCGAGGAAGCAAGGGCTCACAGACCAGCAGCAAGACGTCGGCGAACCAAGCGGTGAAAGCATGAGTGATAGCCTGGTCCATGACCCACGGAGATGCATCGTGGCCGACACAATCACTTCAAAAAGGTTGACGATTGTTGTGTGTGTGTGTGTGTGTTTTCTTTTTCTTGTGGCATTTATTTCCGACATGGCTAAGAACATTGTGTTACATATGTATGCCAAGAAACAAATGTGGTCACCTTCCAGATGCTCAGCCTAAACCCACCTCCTCTGAACCAACCCAACCTTGAGCCCAACCTAAACCAAAGCCAACTACTGATGCTGAGGATGTTGAAAACGGTGCTGGGGATGTTAAAGCAATTCCGGGGATGTTGACAAAAAGCAAACACAAACCCGAATTCAGTCTGGACCCGGACTCCGCTGTCCGGCAGGGCAGATTCATTGGCGTGAGGGACAAATGGGTGAGGAGAAACATGGGGCCCTACCAGAAAGATTCTCGGAACCCTTCTAGGAACCCCTTCTATAAGAAGGCTCTAAGAACCTTTCCGGGGTTGGGCTTTCTTGATGAGATTGTGGCTTGTAGATTTTGCAGAATTTCTAAGAGTGTTCAGGCGGAGAGCCTTGTGTCAAAGACACGAGCACTTCTTTAAATCGGCTCAGAAGGCCCGGCAGCAGTGGGGAGGATGGCGCGAAGCAAGCACGAGCTGAAGCGGTATGCAAGATTTTGAATAGCGATCCATAGATCCCTGGCAAGGCTTAATGGACATCGGTGATTAGCAAACAGCCATTGCTGCCTGGCTGCCAAGAGACATGAAAGGGCCAGCAACAGCGATTCTCAATTCTGCAGTTTGCTGTGGCCGAGTATAGGATGACAACAATTGCTGCAACGGGTCAGCTTGTCCGCTTTTATGGAAACAGCCCAGTGTGCACGGTTCGGTGAGGGCAAGCACGCTGGGAGGCTTTCTGGCAAGTCTGGGAGAAGCGCCAAGCGACGGAGGATCGGAGCAAATGACATGAACACGCTGCAAATGGAGCAAAGAGGAGCTATGAGGAGCTTATGTGATGCCAACATCCCTTGCAAGCCGCTAAGCCTTTCTCCATCTGCGAAGCAGTTTGAGAGCACCAAGGCCAAGGGTTTGATACCACAAGCTTGCTTGAACCAAAAGGCACTTGAAGCAGACACACATGAAAGCTCGTTGAATCTGTCCAGAACATGTTTCTTTGTAGTGAATAGCGGGAATTGAACCGGGTCAAGCGGCTGCGGTGTTGTGAAGCTATTGTCTAATGAGATACCCTTAGTACAAAAAAGGCAAGCGACGCTACCCAGGGGTGTGTAAAATGCTTGGCCTCCGCTTGTGCAGAGTTGCTTGGTTTTGCGGGCTCTTGTAGCTCTGTTTGCCAGGGCTTCAGTCTTTCATCTTGAGGCGCTTCTTTGGACGCATTGCCTTGGGGTGAGAAGCCCTGGAATGTGTTTGAAGACCTGCACTGCGCGTAGTTCGTCTTATTTCTGGCACCTGCTGGGATCTCTGACTGTGTGGATGGGAGAGTTGCAGCTGGCGCGCTTTTTCACCACAATTCGCAGTATGTCGCAGTACCACGCCGCCACAAGCATGCATGTGGGACTCGACTGCTCCTTTGGCCATGATCAGGTGTTCCAAACACACATGAATGAGCTTAACTTTGGTGGCATGCACGGGTGTTTGCCAAGTGTGATGTGCTGCATTTGTGCAGCAAGATCTGTGATGCGAGTTTGTTTTCCTCCAGTTTCCAGGGCGGAAATTGGAGTCCAGATGCACACGAGTTGTTATGTCCTACGGTTGCCACATGGCAAAAGGAGGATTGCAGCTCACCAGTTCTTGAAGGTCGTGGATTGCGCCTGGCCACACCCGCTGGCCCCAATAGATTTGCCTTCGGGTGGCATTGGGGCGGGGGGGGGGTTGAAGCAGCCGCCTTGGCGCGCCGCCCCGTGACCCCGCGAAGGGTACAGCCTTGAGTCACTTGAGTCCATGTGTGGCACTATAGCGCAGGTTCACGTTTTATTTGTTATGTGAAGTGTCGACTCTCTTGTTGCCCCATAGGCTCATTTGCCCTATTTGCTGGATTGTGAACAGCTTCAGCCTTTCCTGGGACATCTTCAGTCGTGGGTGTCAACCAGGTGTATACCGTATACCTCAAATGACATCATCATGCATCGCGGGCTTTTGTGTCTTCGCATAACCAGAGGCAGGTTGGGGCAGAACACACCTTTGTACCTAGATATTGAGTTTTGTTGTATTTGAACAAACATGTCACCCTGCATATGCGCATCGATGTGTTTGCTGCAGCCACAGCGAGGCACACGCTTTCCGGCTTTGCTAACTCTTCAGCATCCTGTTGCTATTTACAGACATCAGCAGATTGACTGCCTATGTTTGCAGGAAGTGAAACATGAAGCCCACTGAATCTGCCGCAGAACTAGGTGTTGACAGGCCGGAATACGCTGTACCCAATGGCCTAAGCGCCGCGCAGCGGCAGTGCTGCGGGGCTTATTTTTGGGGTCACCGGAACCCCTCAACTGGTGCGGCGAAAATGCTCCTGCACTTGTCCAGGCACATCATGTGCAGAGGGTCGCTTTGCGATTGGCAGACTTGCCACTGACGGCAACACAAACAGCTTTCTGTGTGATACTTTTTGTGAAGGGAATGCGAAGCACTGGAACTCTCATCATGGCACACATGTGCCAGCCTGTGTACTCTCAATAGACATGTGGTTCATAACCATGATGGACACGTGCAGTCGAAGCAGCTGTGGCAACGCTCTTGTCTTGCAATCTTTCGCCAGGCGGTGCTTGGATGGAAAAGGATACTGAGCTCGATTTGCCCCTGTCACTTGCGCAACGGACCAGTATGGCATGGGGTCACTTGAAGACAGCTGCGCAGACCCGGGAAAGAGATTAGGTCAAATAGGGCTGAACAAGCACTGCCCGTTTGCTTTCAAAGAGCACGTTTCGCAGTGACAGAGGGAGCCGGAAAGTATTGCGAGACGCGGGCCCGCAACACTTCAACTGTCCCCAATGTGCGACAGCAATGCTCGCATGCTTTCTTGCGTTGACCCCTTAATCCAAGCAAACCACTGGGACACACGCAAAGGACGGGAAGCACGGACAGTTTGACCAAGGTTGTAGGAGCCAGGGTTTCGCGCAAGGGCTGTCACGAAGCCATGATCTTGCATCGCAGAACTTTCGCGACTTGCGGCGCGCACAGTTCGCAAAATTGAAACCGCCAGTGCAGCACTTCTACTTACGCAGCAGGAAACTGCTGTAGCGGATCAGCTTGTCTCCAAGCTCCCTGCTGGTTAGACTCCTTCTGTCTTTCAGCAAACACAACCATCAAATAGGGGGAGTTGATTTTGGACAAGCCGGCTCCCGGTTTGTCCGGTTCCATACGGGCATGCCCGCGGTGTCCGCTCCCCGGGGCGACTTCTGGCGGTTTCTGGCGGCCCTCGCAGGCCTTCCGCACGGAGTTGGAGGACTGGAAGCGCCGCAGCGGCTTGGTCGCAGCAGGCCGTGGAAGTCCGAGGTACGCCCCAGCGTCTTTTCTAGTTGACTCAAATGGGTGTGGGTCAAAGTTAAACCACCAGGGCACCACAGGTTTTGGTCCATGTTGCCACTTACCAGGGTTCCATTTTGGGTACCTAGTTTTGACCCAATGCCAAATCCGGATCCAAAAAGGAGGGGGAATGCCTGTTAAGCGAATGTTTGCTTGTCCTATGCATGCGCCTCCTTGTCATAGCCTCAACTCGTATGCATCGATTATTCCCTTGGTTTTAAAATATGTTCGGTTTAGTATTTCGAGTTTCCAGACCAACCTGATGTGCGCTGAAGAGACGCGGAAGGGTGACGGAAGAGATTCGGAACGGCCAGGGCTAGTGAATTGTGTGTGTGTGTGGTAAAATAGGTCGCAGTCCCCCTCCAAGCCTTCCACAAAGCGTTCGTGTCGCAGTGGCCGAAGAACGGCTGCGCAGCTCTCAGAGCTCCAGTTCCAGGTACTCTGCCCGGAGAAGTGTTTCACCCTGGGATCAAGAGCAACCGAAAGCCATGAACGAAACCAGCAAAGGGAATGGGCGCAGAAGGCTTGCGGCAGTGACAGTTTTTAGGGTAATTGTGCACAACCAATATATGATACGCATATGGTACAGGGTTGCCCCCCAACCCCCACATGGTCATGGATCAGACAAGTAGCCTCCCTGTGCTTCTCTGGTCTGCGGCTGTGGGTTAGGGTTGATCTAGGGTTTTGTTTGTGTGTGTGTGTGTGCGTTTGCAGGTGTATTACTGATACAGGATGGTACGGTCGAGTAAGCATTACTCGCCCATGCCCAGATGGTGTGCCGGCGGAAGCGCGTGTATTCTCCATCACAGGACCAGGGTTTACTGCATGCATTTGGCCGTTGGCTTGGGGCGGACGGTTCTCCAGGGGCAGACCAGGCAAGCATGTCCGTACGGTGCATCCAAACGCCCAACAATGGACTTTTGTCACTTGCCTACGTTGCGTTCGAGGCTTGCGCATGCCAGAGGGGCTTGGCTGAAACGGCTGACAGGTGCTTGCCATGAGTCACTTAACATTCAGACTGCATGCGCAGAAACATCTGGATGGCAGCATCTTGAAAGCATGAAGAATATGTTTGACACAAAGGGTTCAAGGGTCACTCGAGTTTGTAGCACGGAGATGCAGCATTTGTTACTGCTGCGCCTGAAGAGTCGACAAGCTCCAACTTGACATTTGCACATTTGAACGACTGTGGATGGACGACATCCTGCACCACTTGCAAACCATGGTTGAAATCATTGGTTGCTGTGTAGAGGGAAATCCTCAGAAACCGGGTTTTTTCTTAGGCGGTGCGAAATGGATGTCGTCGATCAGTGTGATCCGTCCATCCTTCGAGGAGCCTTTCCGGGAGTTCGCAAAGCACTGCAAGCGAGAGGCCTGAGCACAAAATTCATGAGAAGCGGATCTGTTTTGGGGCGGCTCCATTTGGAGGCTTGGCAACGGCGAGTCAGCAAGGCGTCCTGACTGCTTATGAAAATTCCAGGTTAGTACAGTCTGGATTTGGGTTTGAAGCACCATACAATGAAGCCGGAGGAATGAATGCTCAGAAGCTCGGAGACTTCACAACAAGACGGCCATTAGCATTGATGCCGAGTGACACAGTCGTGTCGCAGCCTTTCGATCCAAGCAACTTGCATTTTGCTAGGGATCTTGCAAAGTCCCGGATCAAGCCAATCCACAATATTTCATTGTGCTAGAGTTCCCACAAGTTTCACCCTTCTGGATGGACCTGAAGTGTTCAAACTCGGCGCGCGGGGGTTCCAAGCAACGTGCAGTACCGGACAGGTGTGTTCTTGCTGCTGGTGTGCATGTCAGTTCCGTGTGCATGTTGCTTAAGCGATTTTGCAAGCATGCCTCTATTGTTCTGGAGCAAAGACTGTTGCAACAGCTCCAGAGGTTTGCATTTGAACACAGGCTGTCGCATTGGCATTGCATTAGTATGAAGAAACTCACGCACAGACGTGTCATTTGTGTTCGGATATTTTGTGCTGTAGACACGTAGGATGGAGAAGCGTTGTGTGTTGATCATGCTTGTTGCATTCTAATCGTTTGCGGTGTTTGTCCCAAGTAAATAGATAGTACCTACCCGGAGCAAGGGGACTGTGGCCCTAGACCTTGGCCAGGTTGGGTTGAGAACGAAGACAAGCAGTCCAGATGCTGGGACTGGCCACAGCTTTGCTTGTGCACAGCAGTCTGGCCAGACAAATTTGAATCCAATTGTTTTGGAGTGCAAGACACTGGTGGATGGCCACAATTGCACTTTGCATATGGGTGCTTCGTATTTGGTGGTGCAGTACGCTTCTGTGTCCACAACGCTCTGAAGCAACCAAGACAGACGCAAGTCAAAGCTATCAAAGGCACTCTGACTTCATCACTTCTCCGTTTACACCTCTCTTCACAACGACAACATGTTGGGTAAAAGGCGGCGGGGGGTGCCGCTCTTGGAATGACAACTGAAGCTTGGCAATGCCAACTGATGGTGCGCACGTGAACAACGCAGAAACTGTTCTCTTGCCCCTTCCTGCCCAGGCAAGCACGCAATGCAGAGGAGGTTTGCCTCAAAGACGCTGGTAAGCTGATTTGAACCCATGAACAAGTGTGGCTCTCGTAAGTGCCTCAAACTTGCGCGGCGACGACACACCAGCCCCAACTCCCCAACTCCCCAACTCCCCAACTCCCCCACTCCCCAACTCCCCAACTCCCCCACTCCTCCCCATGTGGAAGCAGCGCAGGCAGGCGTGCCGCACAAATGTCAATAAGACACGTGATTGGCATGCGTGTGCGGCAAACCCCTCCCGTTGACGCAACAAGTTGCTGCTCTATTTGCAAATGCCGACACCCTGCAGAGTCCAGCTCGTTGCAGAAATGGCGCACAGACACACATTCGCGGGCCACATTGTTTGCAGTCTTCAGAACTATCACATTGCCTGAGCTGCGCCGGGCCAAGATGTTTCCGACAGTATGGCCATCGGCAGGACTTTAAGTATGCCTTGTGGCAGCGAGACATCGGGGAGATGGGCGAGTTGGATGAGACCCAGGCCGGCAATACTGTTCCGTCAGAAATCTGCAGGACAATGGTCCATGGCTACTTTTCCTGCTTGCTTTTCTGTCAGCATCTATCAGCCATGTCTTATTTGTAACCTTACCAGGCCAGCGCTTGCAGTAAAGCTTCAAATTATACTATATGTTTGGCTCACCAACGGTATTTGCTACCAAGTCTTGCTAATGCCGCAGAGCCTTGGCACCCACTTCTGCTCCTGAAGCAGAGGTTGAATCATTGTTATAGAAAAGCTTTGGCTTTGCAGTTTGTCCGACATTAACAGACCTACTTGTCGCTTGCTTCCTTAATCATTTTCTGTTGTGCTCTCTAGAGGGAATGATTCGTATGGCACCTGGAAGACTCCTTTAGAACTTTAGACACTGCACATGACGGATGCGTTCCTGCGTTCATAGCTCCATTTGCTTTTCAATGCGTGTACTTGGGGAGTCCAAACACTCTCAGATCCAGTTTTGTGTGTGTGTGTGTCCGGTTTGCATGGACAAGCAGGATACGGTCGCGGTTTCGTCATGGCAAGCTCAGAACTCTGGCTGGCTTGGGTTGAAAATACGTTTCCTTTTGCGAACAGTCCGAATTGTTGATGTTAACAATTTTGTGCCGACAGGCAACGTGATGCTCCGAGTATTTAATATTAAGGTGTAGTATCCGTCAGTGAGTTTGCTAAAATCACTCATTTATTTGGGATGCTCAATAGCATGCCTGGAACCCAACCTAATCACTCGTCACCTCTACTGTGCTTGCATATTATTTGTGCATGTTCTGTGGATGCAAAACGTTGGAGGTTTGCACAAACGCAATGTTGCCCTTTAGCAGCAATGAACCATAGACTTTACCACTTGCAGTAGGGTGCGACAATACTAAGGCCAAGAAGGGACATCTAGTCAAAGGTTTTCTGAAACGTGTATATTTCGCTTGGCTTTGCCCTGCAAAATAAGTCCAACAATTGCGATGTCAAGACAAACCACACATGCTGTGTGAAGCGCGACATCCCGAAGAGTCTAGCCATGCAAGACCATTTGTGCTATTCGCAAGCCGGTCAACCGGATGGATCAGCGGGCCTCGGGCTATCGGAAGCTTGGGCCAGGCCTGCTAAAACCAGGGGGCAGCTGGTGTCATGGCATCGGCAGCTTGTGCAAACTGTGTGGTGATTGGCAACGTTCTAGTTAGGTGGTGAACTACTTCGCCCGCAACGCAGAACTCACATCCAAGGCAGGGCATCTTTCTGACTCTCTGGCTGGCTGCTCTTCCGCACTGCATTTTTGGCTGTTGCGGTTGCAGCCTTTCACATAGAGGTGTTTGCGAACCTGGCAATCCTGTGGTAGCGAGTGCAGATTCGAAGCGTCAAAGAGAGGAGCTTGTTCACCCCTGCCCTTCAGTCCTGCCTGTACAGAATGGGCTCTCCAGATCAGCTGTTGCGCATGTGAAAAACATGATGCAATTGTGAGCCGTACATGGGATGCGCTTCTGCATGTTTTTGCCAAACACAGCCTCAGCCGCAGCAACCTATTCCCGGTAGTCTTCATGGTTCACTTGCGAAGGACATGGAGCTCACGGATTTTCCCGCAAAAAACACGGGGCTCACTAATAACAAGTAATTTTGACCGTGCCTCATGTGGCAGATTATTTGCACAAACAGATGCATGCCAATCGATTCACTGGCGTTGGCCCAGTGCCGAGTTGCTTTGTAGGTGTAAAGTGTTCAAGCTGTGTCTTGGTCTTGCGCACAGGTGGGACTCTGCAATTCCTTGTACAATTGCTGCACGCTGGATCGTGCCGTGCACTTAGCTGACCCCTGCTGACCCAGTACCGTGCAACAGAGCTGTAGCCCAACACTTCCAAAGACTAAGTTTTCTGTGGTCGCCCAAGTAAAGTCAGAACCTACTATTAAAATTTGGTCGCCTAAGTAAAGTCAGAACTTACCTATACAAATGAGCAACCCAAGTTTTACAGCATTTGGCAGCGGAGACTTGGCGCACCCGCCAGCCCACGGCTTTCAGGCCGCAGGGTCCTTGCTCCTGTTCAGCGCCGACTCTTTCGGTTTCGCATCGAAAGCAAACATGTCAGAGCCTTGCAAGGTGGACGTTGACAGTTTCTACCCGCGCTGCTACGATTTCACCAACCTGGCACAGGCGCAATCCATGATAGCTTTGGCTTGGCGGAAGTGTTATTGTTATTGTTGCTGTTTCACAATTACATGCACAAGAGAGGCTTATCCTTGCCTTGTTCTCCAAACA
>CAUJNA010003428.1:345000-410000 GCA_963377175.1 Effrenium voratum
GGTACAAGCGGGCAAGCTGCTGTGGATCTCAATGTGATGAGGTGGTTGTGCAATCAATGAGGCTGAGGCTTCTCAAGGTCGCGAGTCTTTGTGTGTTGGTTTGCCGGTTGAAGCGCCAGCGCAGAGCGATTTTTTCCCCAGTGAGCTGCTTTTGTTTGGAGGTCTCGAAGAAGGATCAGCTGGCACGGAGCGAGGTGGGCTGCCTTGTCGGCACAAGAGAGAGATAGAGAGAGATGGAGAGACAGAGAGAGAAAGAGAGAGAGAGAGAGAGAGAGCGATAGAGAGAGATGGAGAGACAGAGAGAGAAAGAGAGAGAGAGAGATGGAGAGACAGAGAGAGAGAGAGAGCGAGAGAAAGAGAGCAATACATGTCGTACATGTGTGGTTGTGATGCGTTTCTGTGTGTTGCTGTTTGCTGCGTTTGTGTTCTTGAAGGTTGGTGTGTGTGTGTGTGGTTGGTTGGCTGGTTCGTTGGTTCGTTGGTTCGTTGGTTCGTTGGTTCGTTGGTTCGTTGGTGTGTGTGTGTGTGTGTGTGTGTTGTAGTTGCGTTTATGTGTGCCTTTGTCTTGTGTCTATGTTTGAGTCTGTGTGTGTGTGTGCACGTGTTTGTGTGTGTTTGCGCATGTTTGCACATGCGTTTGTGTCTGTGTGTGTGTGTGTGTGTGTGTGTGTCCGTGTTTATGTGTATGTGTGTATGTGTGTATGCGTGTATGTGTGGTGATTGTGTGCATTTGTGTATGTGTGCGTGTTTAGTTTTGCTTGCTTGCTTGATTTTCCGGTTGTATGGTTGTTTGCTTGCTTGTTTGTCGGGCTGTGTGTTTGCGTCGTTGCGTGTGTGTTCTTAGTGTGATGGACATGTTTAGCCTGTTCTCGCTGCCTGGTGCACTTGTTTGAAGGGCATAGGCTTGCGGCCGTTTGGAGAGTTGCAAGAAACATCAGCGGAGCTGTGACTAGAGACGCGCCGCTGGAACCGAAGACAACCAAAAATAAGGAGAAACAAATTACACAATCCTTTCCGTCAGATATGTTTGGAGCAAGCCAGTTAGAGCAGGTTTTTGTCTTCCCGCTCAAGCAACAGTGTCCAGAGGTAGTATTATGAACAAACAAGGTAGCACCACACTGCAGCCGCAAAAGGTTCACAGAAGACATTGCGAAAGGATTTTTCCCGCGGAAGTTGTGGCAGAGACAGCAGCGAACAGTGGATTGATTCCGTCTTGTGTAGTTTTTGCCAAGCACAGTGCATTACAAATCGTGCACACGAATGACCTTCCTCAGTTGCCAGAAGCAACTTGCTCGCGGAAGATACTCTTCACACCGCAGACGGTTTCGCGGAAGGAGCCCATCCGCTCAAATTTAACTGGAATGAACACCACTTGATTGGTTTGAGCTCTGAAACAGCAGAAACCAATCATTGCAGAGTTTGCACCGCTTTGCAGTCCTAGCGAATCATTGGTTGCGTATTAGTTGTCCAGGAAACGAAAGGCAGAGGGCGCCCTGATTCCATTGCAGCCGTGTGGTTTCGTCATGAACGCATTGCGCAGACGGGTTGCTGAATTAGCGCGGAGAGAAAGCACAAGTAGATATCAGAGAAGTTTGGTGCAAATGGTTTTAAAGAGAGATTGCGAGGTTGCAGAGATGTCAATTAAGGCACTTTGTTTTGTTGAGACAGCGAAGTTGGAAAATCCCGACAGTTTTTGCGTCCGTTGCGAGGCGGCTCACCGTTGTACTTGTGAGGCAGTGTTGCTGCCCACACGACTCTCTGAGTGGATCTTCAAGAAGCTGAATGCAGTGCTGCGATTTCCGCACAGCCTTCTACGTGGATTGCGGAGGTCAACGCGCAAAATCCGAAGGAAGCACAACTTGCAATTTTAACCTTGAAAATGCAACTTGGGCTGTTGCGCGGATAGATCTTTAAACTTATTGCGGATGCATGATGTATGGAGATGTCGCGGGGAGACTGGGCGCTGCAAGCATGCTTGCAGGGGCAGCGCTGTCAGGGATTTGGGATCGGTGAGAGCTGCTTTGTTCGCACGGTGCTCACCAATCACAACACTAAGCGTTTGTGCTGCATTGCCGCTGTTTCACTTCCACGCAAACAGCGTCTTTGCACGTGTTCACTGCTTTGAGGCCACCTAGCTGCTAGTTTTACTGCAGTGATTTGCAGTTTTAGTTTGAAGTGATGAGCACGTTGCAATCCTGTTCGTTGGCTAGCTGCCGGAGAAATGGTTGCTTTGCAGGGTGTCTTTGATGAACACAAACACGCGCACTCACACCCAGCCTGAGTTTATTGACAAATCCGCCTGAGTTTTCACACTACTTTGTTCGCAGGCGCGTCAAGCGAAGAGAAAGTCTCTGGTTGCAGGTGTTGCCACATGCATCAAGATCCAAGCGTAAAAGAAGCTAGCTGGCTGTTTTACGCTCTCACAGTAGGCAAACAGGCATAAGATGCTTGCGCTTGCAGTGAGGTCCCGGAGCCTGATGCTTCGCCTTCGGAGGCTGAGGCCGATGGGCCGATTCTGAGCAGGATAGGTATTCAAGCAATGACTTGCAAGGACTCCTTCTCAGTTGGCGAAAGGCTTGGATGAGCAGCTGCGGCTCTGTCTGAATACCACTTGGCAGATGATAAAACTATGTTTGTTTTCTTTGAATGTTTTGTTCTCTTTCTCATTCCTGCTCAAGGACAAAGTGCCTTGAATTCTCGTCGCATGTGACAGACTCGGCATCCGCCCTCGCTAGCCGCGCCCAAAACCCCCACTGGCAATTTGTTGGTACTGTAGATGGTTCTACTACCTGGTTTCATGCGGTGTACAGTGAAGCATAGATATGCTGTACTGTGTATATATATATAATATACATAACATATACCCCTCCACCCATATTGGTAGAGAAAAAGGTCAATGGGTTGCGGGCACTCCTCAGTTGTGTTTGCCTTGTCCAACATCTCAGTTGACTGCCTGGTTGCCCGTCGCGCTGCACACATGTGCGGATGGAACACAAGCTCCTTGCTGTTGCTTGCGCCAGCCTGGATGTGTTGTGTTGCCACTGACAAACGCAAGCCCACAGCAGTTCATTTGTTCCATAGTGTTACTGCTTTGACCCATTGGTGGGGAGATTATTTGATGAGAATTGTGCAGTGCATTTGTGAAGTTCTTTGCATGCACAAAGGACGGCCCTTTGACTTCCTCTAGCTCGCAGGTAGAAACCTGCAGCTCCGCCGCTTGTTGGCATTTCACTAGGTTGATGCGACTGCAACTAGTTTTGCATTTCAGATTGTTTGTAGGCATTTCTTGGTCATAAAGGGGTGACGCTCCAGGAAAGATGGCGAGTACTTACGTTTGAAGCGCCGCGCCGTAAAGCGCTTGTGTTTGAAGACCGAGAATGCCTTTGTGCGGGTGGTTATGGCGAGGCAGGTCGCGCAAGAGCTGCCCTTGGCAATGTGATACTTAGGATCCTGAAGGCCAAGCCAATGCTGCTTAGCTCCCATTAGGGCGCATGCAAGAGAAGAGAGAAACACAGGTGAGCGAAGGTTTGCCGCCCACTTCTTCTTGATGCTTGATTGACATGGTCGCTCGTTTACGTAGTGTTCTGAATTCACTGACATGCTGAAGAGAGTGAGACTATCCTAAGCTGCAAACAAGGCTTCTTCGCGTTGAACAGGATCGAGCCGCGAGAAACCACTGCTGTTCTTTCATTGCCGTTATTCTGGGGACTGTGGGCGTGTTGCTGCAGAATGCGTGGAGTGAGTGCTCAATGACAATGGCTTAAGTTGGATACGCTGAGGACCTTGGTCATCGAACCCAGGCGAGGCCTCGAGTTCCGACGAGCCTGTGGCTAAGTAACGCTATCGTCAAAGGAAGTTCAGTGCTCCTTTCTTTGCAACTCGCTCTCAAGGCCTTTTTGGGATGGGCCCCTTCTGGCGCATGGCGCTTCCATATCTGCAAACGCAGAGGACCATACATCGAGCCGAATACTCTCAAGCACGAACGAAGGATACACCTTCTGTCATGAGAACAGCCTCCTAGAGTCAATCATTGTTGGATGCGCTTGGGGACAAAGGGACCTGGGTGAGCGTAAGTTGGAAGCGGACTTCGGATATCCTTTTCGTGTTCATATCCAGGGTGGCACTCTGCGTGAGCTTATGGATGTTGCACAGTAAAAAGGGCACAGTAAAAGGTGTGGTATGTGAAGATCCATGTTCTGCCCTTATACCCCTCTTTGCTCAATAACAGGATCTGCTGGTGAGATTGCGTGTTGGTGGCCAGAGTCGTTTGGACATTGCAGGGGCTGCACGAGGAAGCATTGAGCGTGCTGCAGGACAAGCAGACCTGGATGCATGCTTGTCCGGTCGGCTTGAGACTTCAAGAAGCGTCTGCTTTCAGTGGTTTAGGAGGATAAGTGTGAAGCTTCGAAAAGCGTCTACTTGCAGTGGGTTAGGAGGATAAGTAGAAAGCGCAGCAAACTGATCTGTGTGTTGGTCCAGCGCAGGACCTCAGCCATCCGCAAAGCGGCCTGGATGGCCCGTTTGCCCAGAGTGAGCGACATCGCACCACGTCGGACGTGCCGGGGCAAGGTGGGAATTTTCTGAGCTTAAAATATCTGGGAGGCTGATGAGGCTGGGGAGGCATGCTGTTTTAGCCGGGGAGCCAGCAAGGGTGCAGTCTTTTCACTCAGGTGGACGCTTCTGTACTTTCCTGGCTTTCAAGAGTGAGTATTAAGGTCACGCTTGCTCCATGATTTGTAACGTGTACTATGCGAGCATGTAGGACACATTCGTTCCCTGATCTGAGCAGAATCTGGAGCTGAAGGCGACAGCTAACGCCATGTCTCGCATTGTCACTATCGCTTGTTTGCATGCAGCACCACCGGGAACAACCGAGGGCACTTTCGTCGCGAAAGTCGCCAAATCTACACATTCCACCCAAAATCCCAAAATGTCTGTGCCAGGCAGCATGACCTTGAAAGAATTGAAAGACTGCGAGTGGTCAGGCTGTTTTCGATGCAAAGCCGTGTGTTCAGCTCCTGTTCTACTCACACATGCCATGCTCATTGGGCGAACTGCCGCATTGATGTTCTCAGTTTGTTAATAGCAAGACTCGCTGATTTCGGGTGCATTTGGGCCGGGTCGCTGTTCTGTCAATGTCCGCAGACTGTCATCTTGTCCATTAGGCCAGTTTCCATGAATGTTCGATCCTACTGGTTTAGGCAAAACATGATGGCTTTACGAACATAGGGCTGAAGGTTACCTCGAATCGGATGGAGATGAAAGGCATGAATCGGATTCGAGCCGGTGTTGCAAACGATGTATACTTCTGTTTGTTTGGTGAAATGTACGCACATTTCTACGGTTCGCCCAGGTGCATGTTGCAACCATGCTATTCCAAGTGAGCCACGTGGTTATTTGCACGTTGTTGAAGCATATTGCCGGTTCTTGCGAAGTGGGACGAGTGGACGAGTGGTCCAAAGGCGGCCTTTGATGGTTTCTTCAGCTTCACCTGACTCCCAGGCTTTTGATGGAGCCATAGAAAGAAGGTAGAAGGTTTTACAATTCGTGTCCAGCCAGCAGACATGACATTTGTCCAACATGAAACACAAATGCTAAGTCGCAGCATAGCACGACAGGTCGTGGACACCGTCATGTTGTTTTGCTCGGTTGTCACTTCAAATCATTCGGCTTCGCCCATGGCTTTTCCGGAACCTGCACCAGGAAGAGCCGTGCAATTAGACAAAGCACAGAGAAGGCATCATGGCACAACTGCTTCATGTTGAAATACATATCAGCAAGTTCAATGACTTGTGCTTGTTGGGCTCAGGTGGTAGAGGACACTTTGGTTTTGACCGATCAAGCGAAGCAGCATTTCGATATTTCGAGCCGCATGTCTGATTCTGCTTTGACAGATTGTCAAGACGGTTTCCCTTCCTTGCACGGCCACCGACTGGAGGCCGACAAAACATTTGGGTCTTGAAGCCTGCGGGAAAGAGTCGAGGACCGGGTTTGGTTACCGTGTTGACCCGTGGACGATCTTGGCAGCTCACCTACGAAGAACAACTCGGATTCAACCTCTTTTGTGGCTATCCTCCCAGCTCTTGCTTGAAGCTTTTCGAGGCTTTGGAAGGGCTAATTGACCTGGGACCGTTCTGGTGGACTGATCTGCAATATCGAGCAATCCAATGCAATATGATTGTGACATAGGCACTTGCAAGACAGTAAAGTACAATACCATGCAATACATCCAACCCAATAATACGATGCAATACCGTACAATGCATCCAATACTACACCTGCATCATGCATGCATGCATAAATGCATGCATTCCTTCATTCCTTCATTCCTTCATTCCTTCATTCCTTCATTCCTTCCTTCCTTCCTTCATTCCTTCATTCCTTCATCCATCCATCCATCCATCCATCCATCCATCCATCCATCCATCCATCCATCCATCAATGCATACATACATTCATTCGTTTAGTAATTCATTAATTCATTCATTCATTCATTCATTCATTCATTCATTCGTTCATTCGTTCATTCGTTCATTCGTTCATTCGTTCATTCGTTCGTTCATTCACTCACTCACTCACTCACTCTGACTTACACTCACTCTCACTCTCACTGTCGCTCTCACTCTCACTGACTCACTGACTCACTGACTCACTGACTCACTCGCTCACTCGCTCACTCGCTCCCTCACTCACTCACTCACTCACTCACTCACTCACTCACTCACTCACTCACTCACTCACTCACTCACTCACTCTCTCACTCACTCACTCACTCACGCACTCGCATAAGAGCGCATACTAGTGCATACTAGTGCATACTAGTGCATACTAGTGCATACTAGTGCATACTAGTGCATACTAGTGCATACTAGTGCATACTAGTCCATACACAAACGCTCACAGAAAGAAGCAAAGAACCACAGGCGACGGAAGAACGAACGAACGAGCAAACAAACAATCACACAAGTAAGCAAACAAACAATCACCACGCAAGTATGCAGACATGCATACATGCATGGATACATGCCTGCATACACGCAAGCATGCATTGCATACATACGTGCATGCAGGCACTTTGCTTGAGCTGATTTACAGACGGAGTTTCCTGAGCCCAGCCAACTGAGGGAGGATTTATATGTATATATATATATATATATATATGTACATCAACTTGTTTAAAGTGTTAGTGCCATATTAGCAATATTGTAGGCACCCTGTTAAATGTACCACATGTAATCGCATGTAATCAAGTGACATGTTCATTCAAATTCCTTGCGGGCGAGACAGCATGTTCTGCAGAACATCCAACCGGAGATAGGAGAGAGGCCGCCTGTGATTTGTTCGTCACCAGGATATATTTGGAATGATTGTTTGCTGGCAGTCTCACAACATGTCTAAGGTTTTGCAAATCGGGTTTGGCTTCAACAAGGTCGGTCCGCGGATTTTTTTTAATAGGTCATCCAAGTCGGGGAATGTGGCCCAGCTTCCGTTGCTGCTATTATTGTTGTCGTCGTCGTTGTAGATGTAGTTGCTTACTGCCGTTGCCGTTGTTGCTGAGGTAGCTCTTTGGGGGGCATGGATTGAGCGCCAGGCTTTAGCAAGATTCGACTGGGAGTTTGGCTGGAGAAGCGCCATCGGGAGCAGACCGTTGCCAAGTCTGGTCCAAATCTCCGCTGCTATCTCCCGTATTTTGCATCCAAGATCTGTTGGAGGTTTTAGGATGTTTTAGGTTCGAGTCTGGTCCAAATCTCCATTGCCATCCCCGCTTTGCATCCCTCCGGTTTTGAGAGAGGAGAGTTAGCATCTGAGAATTTGGCAGGACGTGGCATCCAGCTCTCTGCTCGCTTGGAGAAGATCCAGGAGATTGCTTTGGGACGAGGTGCCGAGGCGCAGGGCGTGGAATGGCACCAGTACCACGCACACTGGTGGTGTTCGCCAAGCTTTCTTGGGCCCTTTGAGGAGCGGGCACGCGCCTTCTCAAAACCACACGCATGCGACTAAAGATCCAATGATCGCATGATGGTGGACCCCAGGCCACGTACCAAGAAAGGCATTCCCCACTGAATTCTGTGCATTCGTGTGCCAACTGCTTGCTTGAATATCGCAGATCCGCGGGTATGTTTTTGTGGTGGCTCAGCTGGAGGGGACTCGCGGCAGGACTCGCACGAAACATGAAGGGCTGCAACTCCGCCATGGAAAGGAATCAGAGTCAGTGAATTGCCCCGAGTGTCCTACAAGTTCACAAAGTGGCTGTGGGTCAAGAATGGGTACCCTAATGGAACCCTGGTAAATGGCAAAATGGACCAAAACCTGCGGTCCCCTGGTGCTTTAATTTTGACCCATACCCAAGTCTTGACGTTGACCTGTGTGCCTGTATTATGTTGTATTCCCCGCTCAATTGTGGTGGAATACTTTGGGTGTGATACTCAGGGCATCATACTTAGGTGACGTTGCAAGCGGTACTTTGACACACCTTACAAGTGAATAAGGTACTCCAATCTACCCGGTCCGGATGAAGCATCCCAGAGACGCATCATGCAACGAGGAAACAAAGATAAATAGTGGAATACTTGGGATCACGTGCGGTTTGACCTGTAATTTGCAGCCATGAGCGACGGAGACTCTGATGTAGAGATCACCAAGGAGCGAATGCGATTCCATCATTGCCGTGTCGAGTGACCCTGAAGTGCGGTATGCTGACTGCCACATCCCAGAGTGCTCTAGGAGAAAAAGGAGAAGAAAAAGGACAAGGAGAAGAAAGAAAAGAAGGATAAGAAAGGTAAGAAGAGGTTGGGATCCTTCCTGTTTGCGCAATGCAAGCCCAAGCACTTTTCATTGAGCTGGTTTGTGGACAGTGGCAGAGCGGATTCGCCGCGCAGGAAAGCTAGCTCTTCCTCGTCGAGCTCCTCATCTGACTCCTCGTCTTCCAGCTCTTCCTCCTCAAGTTCTTCAGCGAAGAAGACGCTGTGGCCGCACGAATGCCCAAATCCCGAGCACAGCCTCATTTGAACTTTGAGACTGCAAGCGACTGGAAATCTCTACTTGAAACAGTCCAGCGCAGTCACCGCAGTGGTTGCCCAAAGTCCGACGGCTGTTGAGGTTCCATCAGATTCGATGAGTTGAGCCGTGCATTTTGCTGGGAAGCAGTGCAGTGTGGCATAAGCTGCTTGCTGGCCTTTCGAGGAAGAAGGACAAGAAGAAAGACAAGAAGGACAAGAAAGGTAAAAAGGAGCCCTCGCATGAACGTGCCGTTCGATGCGGTATACATACATACATCATGGTGTATGAAAAGTGGACAGGCCTGTTGGCTGCCAGTGGTTCCAACAGCTATGTAGGTTGTTTGCACTGAACAATTGCTCAGCACGGTTCATCCGGCGTTCAAATTGAAGTCTTCGAGCCACGGGGCTAACAGAGCATGATGCAATTCATTGTGCACTTGTCCAGCTCCTAGTTCAAGGAGAAGAAGAAAGACAGCAAGTCTAAAAAGGAGAAGAAGGACTGACGGACTTCTGAATTGGCATGTGGAAGTCGAGGGTCGCTTGTAGAGCCTCCAATATATTCAACTGTGCCAACCTGACCATTTGAGCGCATCTAGCACTGAACTCCATGCCCAAGGGAAGACCTGGGATTTGATGCGCAGGAAGAAAAGCGTGCAAAAAAGTTGGAGAAGACCGCCAAGAAGCAGGAGAAGAAGGCACGCGTTCGGACGATGCTTGGGATTTGTCATTGCAGGAAAGTCAAGTAGCCTGTTGTAGGATGCGTTAGCTCAACCGGATGTGCTGCTCGCTGATCTGGAAAGTCAATGGCATAGATATATCAATGGCTAGGTGCCCAAATCAGGCTGCAAGATAGATGCGAGCCCTGCACGTAAACCAAGCACAAACCGTTCTAATTTGCAGGGTGTCCCTTGATCCCTACCTGCGATACTTAGGAGAAGTGTAGCTCAACCGGAATTCAGGAGAAGAAGCGCCTCAAGGCAGAAGCAGAGAGGCAAAAGCAGCTAGAGGAGGAGGCAAAGATGAAGGCACGAAGGGCAGATTTGAGGATAAGCCGTTCGCTACGACCCGATCTTGGGCCCTATGAACTGCACCGTGAACCCTTTGGATCCTATGAACACTCCATGAAGATGTATTGATCCAAGATGTGTCGGTGTGGTTGGTCAACAAGTTGACTCACAATTGCCAGAGGCTGGCGCTGCGGCTTTTTTGTGAACTTGGCGTATGGAGGCGATGCCCTTTAGGTGCCCGCCTTCAGTTGAATTTGCCGCGTGTCCCATCTGGCCAAGAATTTTAACAGGGAACTACCTCAAAAGTGATTGGTGGACATGAATCCCCACCCAAAAACTGACGTCCACCAAAAGGTCACGAAATAACATTCATAGCCATTTGGCCATAGTTGAACCCCCCCCGGCGCGCGTGAGGCGGCACTCGAGGCCATGGAGCTGGAGAAGCAGCGAGAGAAGGAGGCGAGCAGAGTCAATTGGCAGCTATTGGCAAACGCACCTAGCGCCTTGAGCTGCTCAGAACGCAATACGGACCGTTCTGGTTGAGAGGAAATGATCTCTTTGAAGAGTCTGTCCCCTCTCGAACGTAAGCCTGAGCATGTTTTCTTCCCGAGCCGCAGCTGCGGGGTCTTGCTTGTTTTTGTGATATGTCATGTCAGCTCCAAGTTGTTGAGCCACGGTCTGTGTGAACACAATGCTGCTACCTGGCGTCTTGCGATGGGCTGTGGTTGTTCTCCATACCACGCACTCGTTTGCATGCTTGCCGGCCAACTGGCTGGCATCCGCGACCGTCGCTCTCGTCGCTCTATGCCAGGCCAAAGAGGAGAAGAAACGCAAAGAGCGAGAGAAGCTAGCAGCTATCAAGGCCTGCCAAATTGGTCAACCGTTTTGGGTGTTTGGCATAAAACAGGGCAATCGTGACTGAGACGGCTGTCCGGCCTTGTTTGGAATTTCTTATCAAGGAGGATGAGTCTGAGATGGGCTGGTTTTGGAAGAGACCTTGAGACTTCAGTGAACCACGGTTGACCCAATCCATTCCGCAGCTGTCATCAAACTACCAGACGCCCAGACTGCACCTTAAGACTGGCAATTTAACGTCCCGGTCTTTATGTGGAGATGGTTTCTGGATGTCTCCCCAGGCCCCGTTAATGACCCTTGGATAGTCACAATTGTTGCCGTGCTGAACATATCTGTCACAGGACGAACTGTGCTTGGCTGAACTCAACAATTACTGAGCAACACTATGTGTACGCCAGGGGAAGTGTCGGATTACGCTGTGCCAGATAGAGTCAGAAGGTTCAACTGCCTTGCAAGAAAAGTAGAGCCTTTTCACTCCCTTCTCACTCCCTAGCTTGACATGGCAGGGGCATTGGACACTCTTGTCTCACAAGAGTCCCGCCGTGCAGTGCCAGGCCGAGCTCGATAAGGCTGGGCCGTAGTGAAGTCGAGGGTCAGATGGCTGGAGAGCAAGATCAAGTGACTCGCGGTAGCGTCGGATAAGGCAAAGCTGACAATGGGTGCAGAAATCATCAAACTCATACCACCTCGGCATGATTCGGGGGATCATCGGGGGATCAAACCACATTTTTCAGGGGATCAACAGAAAATATGTCCTGGTCAGCCCAATTTCGAGATCCGCTATGCCAAAAACAGTGCGTCGCATGTCCGGGGCCGACATGGAAACCCCAGCAGTTTCTGATGCTTGGCCCGGCAAAGTTCACTTTTTGACTTTTGAGGAAGGAACGTTCTTTCCCGGGGTGTTCCTTGCAGCAGGGTTCACGAGCAGTGCTTCTGCGCTGCACCTCAAGAGCGTTCAGGATATGGCAAACAACTCATACAGCATTCATGTTGTTCACAATGCGGACATCATGACGCCTGTGCATGAGTGTCAACAAATCATCTACCATAGGCTACGTGATGGGCTGCATGCAAGACCATGTGAGAGTCGTCCGAAAGGTCCTTGTATTGAGCTATGAAGGGGAAGACCTTTTGATCTTAGCGTTGACCTCCGCGAAAGTTCCGCGAAGGGGGTCGGGAAAGTGTTTTTTTGTTTCGCGAAAGTTTTGTGTAGGGTGGCTTGCTAACAGGAAGCTGGAATGATGAACCATATTTGCCGGCAGTGCTCGCAGAATGCCCGCAGACTAAAGTTGGTCTGGGAATGCGCGGCCTGAGGGTTGCCGCTAGAACACGCCACTGCAAAAGCAACCCCAGCCAGCAGAAACCAGCTTGTGCGATATTTAAAGCTTTCGGGTCAAGTTGATTGCAACTTTCCAGCTGGATGTTCGCGAATGTTTGGCGCAAGATCCGCAAAAGTTTCGCGAAGTCGACAGACCTCCCCGCTAGTTTGTGGACTTGAGGCCAACGGGTCCTCTTGCGTGCTGCCTCGCGGCTTGTGAGCTGCGGAAGCGCTCTGCGCGTGCTAGTTTGGAACTGAAAGGTTGCGACTTTCGAGCTAGGGCTGCGGAAGTTAACTTCGTGTACTACTTTCGTCTTGAAAAGTTTTGACAATCGGGGCGAGGCTGCGGAAGTTTAGTTCGTGTACGACTTTCGTGTTGAAAAGTTGCGACTTTCAAACTGGGCTGCAGAAGTTTTTCTTTTCGTGCTACTTTCGCGTTGAAAAGCTGCGACTTTCGAGCTGGGGCCGCGAAAGTGTACTTCGTGTACTACTTATGTGATGAATGTTCTGAAAACAGCCCCGCGAACGTTGCGCGACGGGGTCCGCGAAAGTTATTTTGTTTCTCGCAAAGATGGCGGTTTCCGGAACAAGGAATTCCAGACAACTGTCATGTATGCATTTTGTGCATGGCGCAGACAGCAATAATCGTCATCCCGGCTGCGATGCGCTGCAGGCCGAGCAAGAGAGGCTTGCCAAAGAGGCCGAGCGAGAGAAGCAGCGTGTGGGGGGCTTTGTGTTTGCACCCATTGAAGCAACCCTCCGACTCCGATCAGGCAATTGCGTGTAGGGAAGTCAGCCGTCAAAGAGAGTGCAAGCGATTGTAGCAGGAATCGAGCGTGAGGTGTAATTGCACATTCTACTATGGAGGGATGCCACAAGCAGGTGTATTGTACAGCTGCAGCTACATGTACATTTTCAGCACACTGAATTTCTAAGCAACACACATGTTTGGCAGAGTGGCACAACACGCACCTGCTAGACCCGGTGCGTTGCTTGAGGTGTTCACATTTGTCCAACCAGATATGTGAAACACTTGTTGGACTGAGGCTGAAGCCTGGGTAGCGCGGATGAATGCCGAACAAGCTGCCAAGGCAGGAGAAGTTGTGACAATTGTGTGATTTTCAGGGAACGACAGTGAAGGAGCGTATGTTATGTTCGCGCACTGAACATGCATACGATAGAGCTTTTCAGCGGCACTACCTCGCAGTTCAGACAACATGTTGAGTCAGCGACCTTGCCGAGCGATTGAGAAGGTTCCTGTTCTGCAAAATCTCCTGTGCTTGCACCCAACACATCGACTTGTTCAATCGTTATGTTTACGCAGTTTAAGGTTTTTGGGCCGCTTACATACGCGTCTCTATCAGGAACCTTTGCGCATGCCGAACTGCATCCCTTGCTGGAGGGGATGTGGCCAGTCTAGGCTGAGGTTCCTAGACTGCCTATGTCGCGACCACTTGCGCAAGGCTGTGGCCGCAATGGGATGCTTAGCAAGCTTGGCCTCTGAACAAACAAAGGCCGGTGTTGAGTGTGCCTTTGAAGCAACGCGCACACCCGAAAGGAATAACCAGAGCGTCTCATGACCCGCCATCGTAAACAACGCCTGGGGCCCGGGGGGCATGGGTGCAATTTTGTTGCTAGTGATATTCCTTGCGTTTGCTGAATCATGTTCACTGGGTTTGGAGGTTTGCTGCTTTGAGTAAGTGCAACAGCACGGCTGTGTTGATCCAACCTAGCTAACGTTGAGTCTATCGGTTGCGGAACCAGAAAGTTTTCAAAGGCTTGGCAAGCCTGGAGCAGAATTACACCCTGCACATCATGTTTTGGAGCCCACCCAAGCTTTATAGCAAGTATGAATGCTTGTTAATTGTTTTAAGCTTGTTTTCGATAAGAGCCTCCGCACCATCACTCTAGCTGATGCAACTGTTACTGTAGCTGGCTGCGGGTATTTTATGTCGGTCACATGGCCCGGGTGCCTGGGGCTTCGTGCATGGTGCGCTGCTTTGGACCCGCTCCAGGTAGAAGAGCGCAAGAGGAAGGAGGACTGCGGAAGTCATCGATTGCAGCACGTTTTTGAACTTCATTGGAACGACATCAGCCGCACATATGAATGCATAGACATGACTGTACCCGGTGCATTTGATTTATTGATGAACTTGCAAGAAGGTAAGGGTTGAAATTGGAGCAACAACCTTTTTGTGGGATGACCAGACTTTGGATTTGTGTTGCTTGATGTTTGCATGGTGATTATGCATTGCGAAGTGAAGGGTCAGCCCAAATTGAGCACACACACATATTCATAAGCGGGCCGCCTAAATAGTGCTTGGCGATGTGAGGCAACTTCACTGTCGCTGGGTCAGTTCGTTCCTGTTGGATTTTCCTACACCGCAGAAAGGCCAGAGTTAAATGATGTCCAACCTTGGCTTTCCAGTCTTTGCTGTACGCACCCCGCTATTGCCTGGGTTCTCCTGACACAATGCCTTGCCAGGTCTTTCAGCGGACCAAGTTCTGATATCCATATGGGGCATAACTTATGGCTCCATTTTGATGTTCACCAGGGGTACAGGGTTTTGACCCACAGCCATATCATCTCAATGCTGCTTCAGATATTTGAAAAGGGCCGTCCCATGTTCCAAGCTTGCGTTAAGCCAGCGAGGGTTGCTCTCAAGGAAGAGGAGGCAGCCAAGAAAAAGGCAGCGGAGGAGGACAGGTCAAAAGCAGCTGCATGGGTATTCCTTGTAGGTGCCAGGGCTAAGATGTAAGTCCACAGTCTTGTGTCTTGGGAGCCTCTTCATTTCGGGAGAGACCCTTTGGACGGGGGTTGGCCTTATTATTTGGTTTCCAGGAGATTGTACTTAGATTTCAGCAGATTCGGCTAGACGAAAGAAGGTTCTAAGTAGAGCTTTGAGGCTTCTTGCTTGAGCTCAGGAGGGTTCTTGTTAGGGTTCAGGAGGCTTTTACTATAAGAATGTGCCAGGTAGGGGGGATAAGATTTGAGCCTTGTTTAGCCGTTTTGAGTTGTGTAGTATTTGTTAGTTTTCTTTGGATGTTTGTAGAATGAATTGAGTAGACTTCTTTAGATCTTTCTAGGTTCCCCACGGTTTCTGGAAGTGTTCGAGTCTTGGGCCTTTGAATTTGGCCACTGGGAGGTTTGTGTCACCATTAGATTGCATTTTGAGAAGCGTTGTTCATTGAAGTTCTAGTTAGTCTTTTGTAGCACCTTGAGATGTCTGACACACTTGTTGGGGCCCTCAGCAAAGAAAGTGTCAAACAAAGAGGTTACTAAAGAGGTCCTATGATTGTGATTTGTTTGGTTTCTCTCGCTATCAATACCGCCTTTTGCAGTGCCGTTTCGTCATTCTCATCGTTTGCCATGCCCCATGCACCCGCACCAGCTGTCGAAAAGCCATTGCCTCTCCCAGTCCCAGTCCGAGATTTGGCGCAGGCAGCTGCCGAGCGGAAGCGGCTCTTCAGGACGAAGGCACAACTTCAGGCGGAGGAGGAGGAAAGGCAACGCCAGGACCCTTGTTGGATCTTGGCGTTGTCCGTTGGCGTTTGGGAATGCAATGGATACATTGGGACAGCAGGATACGTACTGATCGCAACCAAGGGCAGCAGACCATAGCAAAAGAGATACGATACTCGCAGGAGGCACAAGCAAGTTGTGTCGTATTGGTAGTTTCCTCACTGAAAGGCGACCTTTCGACTGCTGCACTTGGGCAGCGGTTTGAGAAGGAGCGCTTAAAAATTGTCATTTGAACCCTTTAGCATGTTGTCGTGGCATGTTACTAAGCCAAACGAATAATGCGCTGCCAAACTGATCAGAGAAACAAAGAATCTATAGATTGGGGAAGGGATGGTAAGGTGTTGGGTACCAGCCCCATTTCGGATTGGCAGTTGCCAGCGTGGCTCCTGCAATGATCCCGCTCAGGCAGAGTCAGATGTACCACTTTCAAAAAGGCATAATATATGCAACCACTATCATGATGAGCGAGAAAATGTATGGCCTGGGACGCGTGCCGGCACATTTTCCAGTTTGTAATCTCAGACATGCTTCAACTGGGTTGAGTTCAATATCTTCAACCGTGTCGCCGTCAGGCGCGAGTGTAGGCCAGCGGATCTGTGAACGTGCAGTCATATATCCTCGTCTACCAGGCTGCCCGCAAGAGTTTTGTTGCTGCCGCTCAGGAGAAAGCTAGGAGGCAAGAGGAGGAATACGGCTGCGCAATTGCCGGTGGCTTTGACAAGGCGTGGGACAAAAAGGACATGCATCATGCCTTCTACTCGTTGTGCCGCAGTCAGCCTTGTTTGTGTGTTTGCGTATCTCTGTGTCTGAGGGAGTGCGCTTGTTTTTAAGGGCTTGCCACAACTCTGCTATGAGGTTGATTTCGTGTTTCTGTGTAGAAGGCAGCATCTTGACATAAGTGTGTCTCAACTTGCAGCAGAAACGAAAGGGGCGTCAATGTGTCTTAACTGTGCAAGCAAACAGAACGCACTTGCAAACCTTGCAGCTCAGCAGTTTATGTAAATTGGCTTCAAATGTATCGTCGAACGGTTTTGTATGGCAACGCTTCATCAATAATGTTGTCTGATATTTGTGGGTTTTCGTTGACAAATGATAAGGGATTTCCAAAACACACCATACCAGCAGAGATAAACATGATATAAAAGTATTTGGCTGTATGCCCACTACAACCGGGCCTGAATGTATGTTTCGCTTGAGGAAGTTATGCTTCATTCATACTTCATACTTGGTGTTTCCCGAATGGAGTGTGCTTGCAGATCCTTTGGAAGCAAGCTGTCTGATTTTCTCGCAGCTGCGAAAGGCGAGTAGCAGTTTAGGGACTCAAACCATTCCACGTTGCGTACCTTCCATTGTTTTCGAACAAGGCAATATCCCATCAGCAGTGGGTTCTGGCTTGCTTTGCTTGATCTGCCACTGGGTCACACAAGACATAAGTGACTTGAAGTGGCGTTTTGCCACCTGCAGGATTGCCAAGCTCTGGGGCTTTGGCAGGAGGGATCCCCTATGTGTTTCCTTTTGACTATTGTGGAACATGTCGCCAATGCCCGGAAAAAGCAACGGTCCGACTGCTTGACAATGTTAAGACAGGGGTGAGTGATGCTTGTGAGAATCCATGGTGAGGTTTGTGCAACACTAGAGGCCAACAGCGTAGCTCCTATTTCTTGCGAGGATAAAACGGCTAAGAGGCAACCCGCATTGGGCTGGCTGGTCCAGCACTTGCGGCGCTGTGCTCAAGCTTTGGATTGTTTCTGCCAGGGCGACTACGTCATCGCTCAGAACAACATGCAGCTCGGTAGCCGATGGCTATGGTTCTACCAGGGTGGAGTAGTTTGTTGCTGCGAGCATGATGAAAGCCATGACTGTGGAGTCGACGGCAGATGTTGCACTAGCCGGTTGGGGATCCATTGGCTTGTTCCGCGAGTCAGATGCGTTCTACCAATGGGCATGCCAGGATGTTTGTGGGTGGTTGTTGATGGTGTGTGTGTGCGCACTCTTTTTTGTGGTTTGCGTTTACATTCTCAGCTTCTAGAACTTGGCTTCTCGGACATATAGCCACGTGGCTTCTTGCCTTCCGTATGTTTCAATTGGCAGAGGCAGCCTTACAGCTGCTTGTTGATGCCATCGCTGCTGCCATTTGCTTGGAGTCAACCTTCATATTATTTCAGCAACGTCTCACCAGACAGCTTGAGCGTTCAAGGAAATACTTTGATGGTTAGGACCTTTACCGTTCTCCAGGGCATTTACAAATGAGTTTTCACGCAGAACGTTGCCATGGTGCAATCATGGATCACGAGCCTTGCTTGTATGTTGTGTTGCCCTTCGGCGCTTCTCATGTTTTTGTAATGTATCCGGCATTGGCCAAAGGACACTAGTCTTGCTTTCCACTGTGTGCGTGCCATGTAGTGAACATGCCACAGATACACGCCTGCAATTGTTTTTGTCAAAACGTGCGTTGTTGGCCACAGCGAACTTGTTTGCGTTTGTTCTTTGTCTAGCTTGTTTAGGCTGGCCATAGCAGATCAGAAGCTAGGGTGTGCCAAGCAGCTCCCTTTCAAGCAGGACATGTTGTGATCCTGAATAAAGCCGGTCCCCCAAACAGAAAAGCAGAGGATCCACAACAGTATGCTTTCAGACATGCGGGGGTCCGATGGGATGGGCCCTGAAGCATAGAGCAAACAGGGAAAGGCAAGCAACAATCAAACATCCCACATGCCAAGCGTCATATTCCGCAAGGGTTTCCAGATCTTATATCAAATGCACATAGACGTGAAGGGTATCACATGCCTAAGCTGGCCATTGAATGCACGCACGTCTGGCATGCAAGCAAGCACGTTGAATGCCATTCCTGACAGCACTTGCATTGGAAACGCAAGCGCTGCCGCGTTGAACCACAATGTGCACTCACAAGAATGGAGACACACACACACAGATACACATGAGCCAGCCTCAACACACATTTAGCACTTTACAAATCAGTAGCTTTGAAGTTTTTGTGTTTGGCAATGAATTTGTGAGTGAGAAGTTGGGAAAGACACCCGTCATGTTCCCCCCCCCCCCCCGCTCTCCCGCAGGCGCCTTACCCGCTTTTTCTTCCATCCATGGAACTCGGCCTGCCCGGACCCAAACCGATTCGCACCAAACCCTCAGCAACTGGAAATTATTTTATGACTTGCCATGTCTTCTCTTGCTTGAAGAACCTTCAGGAACCGTGTTTTGCGTTTCCCGCTATGATCTAGAGGTAATTCTGCCCTTTGCATCATGGCCGGCAACCACTGCATCCCAACGTCAACCACTAGTGCAATACAACAGGCGATGCCGGTGCACGCTTCTCGCACAATTTCCGTTCACGTCGATCAGACTTGAGCGAAGGGCTTTTGGGGCCAAGGCCAGGTCAGCACATCACAAGAGCAATGCTCGTATGCGTGGAGCGCTTCAAAGCACGAGTAAGTAATGGCCAGCATAAATTCATTGTGAGTTCCGCCAGGTCAGTGAATTGCGAGATTATCGTCAAGAAGGGCACTCGTGGCGTGGTGAGGTGCCCGAGCAGCAGAGGGGTTCGAGTTGTGCAAGCTTGTTTTTATCTTTCATTACTTTTGACCAAGGGTGGCAAAGTGCTGAGTAAAGTTACTCGACTCGTGCCGAGAATAGGAGAGTTGGCAACACATAGAGGCCTTCAGGTGCCCATGCACAGATTCCCGGACCTTTGCTTGACGCCTTGGAGCCCGCCGCACATGCCGCTTGCGCGTGTCAACCCATGCCAGGGGCCCCAGTGAGACGGACCCCGTGAACCGCGTGTCCGTGGCCTTCGAGAAGCGCGAGAAGGCATGAGCTATGAGTGGAGATCCAAGGTCTCTAAGCTCGTCATGTTCTTGGTGTGACCTCGTCTGACAATTGTTCCTAGCATGACAATAAGTGTAGCCTGGGCTGCTTTGCTGTCCTAAGAAATGAGGTTGGGTGTGTGTGTGTGCGTGTCTCTGCGTGTGTGTGTGTGTGTGTGTGTGTGTGTGTGTGTGTGTGTGTGTGTGTGTGTGTGTGTGTGTGTGTGTGTGTGTGTGTGTGTGTGTGAAGCGTCCTGGAGCACGGACTGGAAATTCCCACATTGCAGGGGGACCAGGCGTCTTGCTGCTGACCTGGTCTAACAAAGCTAGGCAGCAAGACGGGATACCGGAATTGGCCATTCCGGCGTACCTGCCATCCTTTCGTGACCTAATGTGTTTCCTCGGTTTACCACTGTTTGCTTCATGTTCGGTTTCGATGATGTGACATTTGCACTGCAGATTGATTTTTTCATGCCCTTTCAGTACAATCGCGTGTCTGCAAGAGCAGCCTCTCGAGATAAGTGTGTTTACCCACGGCCTGTCCGACATGGCGCTGTGGGCTGGACTCGCCACATGCGGGAGCCCCCTGCGAGGGGAAGACCGTTCATACGTTCAAATTCAACCTGCCGTTCAGCGCGCTTGACCACGATCAAGGCTGCAGCTTGAGGTCTTAAGGTATTCCGCACCCAAATGGTGCTCTGCTGGTTTCATGTGCGTTGCACTTGCACTGCCTGCCTTTGAAGCAAGGCTGCGCCCACGAGGTTTTAGGTTCCTAAGCTTCATGCGCCAGTGACGAGTTGGTCATACACCAACTCTGCAATTCGGGGTGTTTATGGAAGCTTTCGTCTCGGATGAGTTCAATTCAGATTCATCGGCATAGCCACATGAGGCACTTTCATGAGGCCACTTGACAGGCACCTCTGAGAACCCCTTTGTGCTCGCATGCATTTGCACCATTGACGCATTTTTGCCGCAGTTGTGGTTTTGTTTCACCCCTTTCCAACCTTCTCTCTCCCTTGCGAGATGGCTGGACACCAGCTCTATGACATGATGCATTCGCTCCTACACAACATTGCGACCGGCACCGCGTCCGGCTCACCAGGCAATTGTGGACCGAACTTGCAGCTGTCATCCCAGATGACGCAGCCCATGAACCTTGTACCGTCACCCAACTCGCAGACGGCATCCTTCACACCTTTCCCCATGATGCCCTACGGCGGCCTCTCGAACTTTGGCAACCCGATGGCCATGATGCCCTACGGTGGCCCTCCCAATTACGGCAACTTGGCACCTGGCACCATCATGCCTTTCATGACTCAGAGCAGCATGCCATCTTCACTGCCCGAGCCTCAGCCGGCGCGCGCGCCCGAAGCTGCCGCTGCGGCTCCTGCCGCTACCTCCTCAACCAACCACCCTCCCCCGGACACTCGGCACCATCCCCACTCTCGCAGATCCCGTTCCCGCCACAGACAGCACCGACACTCCCACTCCCACACCAGCCACCATCGCAGGCACAACAAGTCGCACCGACGACACGACACCCGACGATCCCGCAGCTACAGCAGGTCACGTTCCCTTTCCCGACACTTCCACCACTCCCGACGTGCACACCACTCCACTGTCTCCCTCCGCTCCCGCTCCCCCCGACACAGGTCCCACCATCGACACTCCCCTGCACCCAGAGCCACGACTTCGCACCGACCCACTCACACTACTCATGATTCCACCTCCTGGCGCACTTCCGGGAAGGATTCCAACAAGTCTCAATGGTCCTCCTCACACTGGTGGAACCAATCGTGGGGACACCCACCACAGAACAAAAACCGCTGGGACATGCACCACCATGGCGCCAGCCACACCGGCCACCGAAACAACCAGGACAAACGATCGTCCTGGTCACTGCAGCACCATGGGCAGCAACCCCACCCCACTTCCCGCACCGGCCACCACAACACTAGCTTGCCCCCTCACCCAGCACCTGCGGCGGCCTTCACTTCCACTCCCCCTCCCCCTCCCCGACCCACGCTGGCTACTCCTCACCCTCCCCAACCCCCCTTCGACAACACCGGTGATTTGGATCCCCCTCCATCGGAGGCGGACATCAATGCCACCACCACTTCCGACAACCGGTGGCTTGATCTATGGAGAAACGTCATGGACACGGCCAAGACTGACCCGCTGCGAGTTCCCACGCCTAGGGAGTTGGGGGAGCTGGACCCGCTTCCAGCCTTGGACATCTCCAGGGTGGAACAGACTAAGGCCATTTTGATGGACCTGGACCCTGCTTTGCCACCTTCACATGCCGATCTCCTCGCGGAATGCTGGGAACTGCGAACCATGGACACGGATGATCCCATACCGTTCGATCCCAGCTTCTACCACCTCTTGGGACGGGAATCACACGGCATGGTGTTCGCAACCACTTGGTTTCCCCGACCTCATCCTTGGCCAGTTGCTGGCGGAGACCCGGAAGCTGGATCCGGCACGGCCTCCCATCACGCTGTCATGTATGTGCACGGCACCACCCCGGATCGAGTGCGCCGCATGTGCCATGAGAACATGATCCGACCCGCTGCTTGGAGGCCCGAGAACCATGACTACCCGAGCTTTGGATGCTACGCTCAGGCCACCCCCACGGCATGCACGCCCGACACGCTCGGCCAGCTCTTGCAGAACTTTACAATCGGAAAGTCTCAACTCGGCGCCATCGCTTTTGGGGAACTACGCTCCATCAATCAGCACAAAATCCTCGAATCCGGGGGAAGCCACGAGGATCAACACAACGTGCGGCGCCACTTCGCATGCCGCCGAGGCAAAAAGTGGTGCCTTCACTCCAAGTTTGCGATGCTGAGAGGCATCGCGCTGCAGCGCCCGGCTTAGCGGGGCGCAAGTGTACCATCTTCCACCCAACCAGGAAAAGAATTGGTGCACTGTTTGATCGCCTTTTTTCTTTGCTTTGCTGTTCTGCCTTTCTGCGACCGTTCTCTCGCCTTGTGACCTTACCCGCTTGATTCCGCTCACCAGCTTTTGGTTCGAACATTTCCTTTTCCCCCGTGTTTTCTCATGGCTTTCCAACCCCCTCGAGGTTTGGTTCCGATGCTCCAAAGGCAAAACTTACCACCGCAGCCTTCGCCCACGGCATCCCATCATCATGGCATCATGTACGGCAACAACATGGCCGGAAACCCGTGCGGGGCCCTGTCCGGACCTTCCTACGGATGCTCTTCCACGACATGGACACCGCCAACTACACATCCGACTCCCTGTCAGACCTACGGCCAACCTATTCCCCATTACCCACCACACCCCGGCCCTCGTCCACCCTCCTTTGGCGGCTCTCTCCCCCCCCCTCCCGGCGGCAACCCCTTTCCCCCCCCTCCCCCCGGCCCCTTCACCCGCCCTCCACCTTTCCCCTCCCCCTCCACCGCCTCGCAATCCAAACCTCCCCCGGCCCTTCGACCCGTCCACTCAGTCCCAACACCAACCGAGTTCAACCCTGGCGACGATCACTACGACACCACCCGCGTCGCGGGGTACGACCTGCCCAAGGTCATAACGCACACCGCGTTTACTCGGCAAATGGGCATCGAGGGACAAGACATCGCTCGCGTCCCCCTCCTCCACTTCATGCACGAACAGTGGAACAGTTGGTGGTTGCGTCACCTCGCCCACGGAGGCGAAGTCCGCATCGTTGTCGCAAAGTCGATGCCGGAATCAGTGTTTGCTGCTGGACTACTCAGCCAAATCCGACAACGGCACCTCGACCTGGACGCCCTCGCCCTCCATGTAGCCACGCAGGAGGGCGCCTCGACCACCAAACCAGCAGCCATGAAGCTACTCACCAGCAAGATCTTCGACTTCCTCATCTCCCTCCGACCCACCACTACGGCCGATCCGGCCTCCGCGGCCACCATACTCCAGCTTCAGCAACAGCTTGCTGACGCACACAACCAACTCGCCCAGCAGGCTTCATCCCCCCCCCTCCCCCCCACACCCACCTCATCCAACAAACGCCCAGCCGATCCATCTCAGGCCTCCCTCCTGGACTTCGGCATGAAGCGACCACGGTTGACTACACCTGACAGGATCACCCAGGACGGATCCCCCGCCCTACCCCTGCCCACTCGCATTGCAGACGACTCCCAACCCCCCCCGGCTCCCCCCACCCACGGCGGCAACCCTCCAGCCCCCTCCACCCACGGCGGCACCCCGACCCCTCCCCCCCTCCCCTCCCCACCCACTTGGAAGGAGCCCCGCGACTTGCTCCAACCACCTCCCCACGTTTGCCAATGGCTCACCAACAACTTCCCACCCGACATTTCCGACACCAAAGTCCAGCGATGGATCACCTCCCAGAAAACCAGCAAAGAGAGCAAGCAAGTCCTAAAAAGCTGGTCCAACGACTGCGCAAAATGGGCAACCACACTGGACTCCGACACCAGAGCCCAACTCGAACGAGCCGCTGTGCTATGGGGCATCCCGGTGCGAACCCTATCAAAACTGGGGTCATCGGCCTTGGGCCGCATCCTGGCCGCTGCGAGTCACTTCTACCAGTGACTCTCAACAGCACACCGACAACGACGCACAGCCAGGCAGCACAAATTTTGGCAACACCACTGCTGCCAATTTCTCACTGTCCTCCGTTTCACTCTTCGGTTCTTCCCAACCGATGACGTCACCGCACGTCATTTTTGCTCCTGGCTACTCGCACAGCTTCAGCTACTTGACGTCTGCCATCTCTCCTGTGGTTCCGGCAGACTGAAAGCCCTGCTTACTCGACTTGGCCTGGACAACCCTGCTTCCGATTTCTCTTCTCAGCTTGTCCCTTCAGCGGTTTATCTGAGATTCACCAGCCATCCAAAGTGGCAGACCTTTTTCTACCTCGGAGCCACTCGCACCTCCCTCATGGCACGGGACCACAGCCGACTTCGCAAACTACTCCAAGTTCAGCGACATCATCTGGTCAATGCCGAACTAGCAGTCCGGTGGTGGGCACATTTTGACATTTTCCACCACTACACCTCGGTGCCCATTCACACTGCCGTTCCAGCAACGGACCTATTTGCCACTGAACAGTTCTACATCCAGGAACTGCAACCGTCTCTCAATTTTGGCTTCATCGAGAGACATTTCCGGCCACGCACGGGCTTCATACGCCAATTGGACTTCTCCCAATCCCGGCACATGGGCTTCGCCACCATCTGGCGAAAACGCCGCCGACTACGACTACCCATCGCCCTACAACAGGCCTTCCTGGCCAAGCGCATGAACAACCGCCTGGATTTGTGGCGATTTTTGGGCGATCTTGGCAGCAACACTCTACGACGATTTGATGCCATCCGTTACATACGGAGCAGAGACTTCCCACCCGCCGCTCTCTATGTCCTTCATCGCATAGCCACACACCTGCCTGAACCACACCACCAGGCATGCCTTTCCGCCATTCGATCCAGTTTACGATTCCGGGGCCTCATTCCACCTGGCCCCTCCAGACCGATGCTTGCACCCTTCCTCGCCCATCCTTCTTTCCGATCCCTGCTTTTAACCCAACTTCGCGGGTTTATTCGATCTACCACTCGCAGCGCTTTACCGTTTCACATGGCACAACCACGCATTGTCTTCAAGGCACATCGGAGACTCTCCAGTGCCTTGTTCTCACATCTCCAGGCAGCAAAAACCTGGAGTCTCGGTGAAACGACCTGCACATGCACCGACCTCGCCCAACGACACCCATCCCTCCCGAAGCATGACGGACACCTTCTTTTCTCCGGTGCAGACACCCATGAGCTGTTCGACTCCGACACTGCCCACATGCTATCCGGATCGATGCGCAACTCCTTCTTTCCTCCACGAGGGGTCTTGATGAGTCGCCTGACCCAGGCATTTCAACACTGGGCCAGGACCAACAACCTACCCGCGCTCGACCCATCAACCCTCACTACTATTGTCGAATTCCATTTCGACCTCCACCTTTCACACACATCACAGTACTTTCTTCACGCCCACGTCCAACGGGCTCTGCATACCCTGGAACCCCTTGTCCGCCATTGCGAAGACCATGCGGACTCCCGACTCATGATCTATTGTCCCGTTCTCTACGGCAAGATGTTGGAAGCCACTTTTGCGGACCCTGCCATCTTCGCCCCTCTGCCGGTCCCTGCCATTGAGATCCACCAACGACTACGAGAAACCATTGTCACCAGATTCCGCGGCCGCTATCCTTGGGCCGTGACCGGATTCGGAAGGCCAGCCAACGCCTACATCCTCCCGAAGAGGAAGAAGAACTGGACCACTGCCCGACCCATCATCAGTTTCATTGGCGCCTTCTTCCGACCCATGCTCGACGCTCTCGCCAAGCTCCTCCACAGCATGGTGGCCACGGCTTGCCCTGACGCGTTTTCAGGTGGCGACCTCTTTGAACTCATGCGGTCCTTGCACGAGTTTCTAAGCCTCGGCCACACCCATTTGGACTACCGAAACCAGGACCTTTCCGGTTTTTTCACCTCCATCGACAAAGACCGCTTCTTAGCAGCCTGGCGACTACTGCTAACCTGGTACCGACAACGACAACCACACTCCTCTACCACACACCTCACAGTGGACACACTTGACACCTCTGCCATCACCCGCGTCTACAACGGACGCCGTCGCCGACACAAACCCACACAACGCACCCTGTGGCTCGACGACATCCCCGAGATCATTCAGGCCACCCTTGACATGCAGATCTTCTCTGTCGGCCTTCGTTCATTCAGGCAAACACGTGGGGCACCGATGGGATCCCCCGCGTCCCCAGCTCTCTGTTTGATGGTGATCGCGGTCGCCGAACAATGTTGGACCAACACTCACATCACATCGGGACTTCGCTCCGTTGAAGATACTCTCCTGCTCCGCTACGTGGACAACAGACTCGTGATCGCAACCCCCAGGTGGCTCTCGACTCCGGCAGCCAACATACTGTGCGACGAACACTTCTATGGAGGAGACATCTTCCTGGAAACAGAAGCCGCCCTGGACTTCTTGGGGTTCCGACTGAACCTCACAAGCAGCACCATCTCCTTCATTCCCTCGCATGAGAAGCACAACATGCTCTCCGTCAAGTCAGCCGCACCAATGATACATAAGGAATCTGGATATTATTCCAGACGCACGCTGATCAGCCGAGTTTCCTTTCCTGAATTTCAGCGAGATCAGGATCTTGCAATGTTGAAGAGGTTGTACCTCCAACACGGTTTCACCTTACAAAGAGAAGAAAAACCGTCCTTTGCGAAACCACACTGGTTTTCTTCTCTGCCTTTGCATCCTGACAGATTTGACCTGATTTTCGTGCCGCAGCTGTTTGACTGTTTGACCAAAATCCGTTGCGAGCATGGATACCAACACAGCACGCCAGCTGCTCCAAGACTTCGAACTCATCCTTGGCATTGCCCAACAAGGCATCGCCACCATCCGCGAGTTCCCTGAGAGTCCGACTGCCGAACCTGATTTGGCACCGGAGGCCACGCTCAACCCCGCCATTGAGGACCTCTTTGAGCCACCTCCTGATGCTCCAGATGAACACCTTCCCACTGATCATGACGAACAATTCCCTGATCATTGGGCTCCGCCCACTCCTCCTCCGTCTTCTCCCGACAAAAAACGAGCTCGCCGCACACGTGATTTGGCCTCCTCACGATCTACGGCATCCAAACCTGCTCGTGGACCAAGCGAAGCTACCACATCGACCAGGACTGATGCCTCTACTGAGGCCGAACCTGAAGCCTCGCAGCCTTGGACTGAGGGAGAGATTGAACTCCTCCGTTCCCTTAAGACCAATTCCAAAGCCAAGTATGTGTGGTCAGTCATCGCCACAAGACTTTCTCGCACAATTGATGCTTGCAAGACTCAATGGGCCTTGCACAAGTGATGTCGCCCCAGTTGGGGCTCCGTGTGTGTGAAGCGTCCTGGAGCACGGACGGAAATTCCACATTGCAGGGGGACCAGGCGTCTTGCTGCTGACCTGGTCTAACAAAGCTAGGCAGCAAGACGGGATACCGGAATTGGCCATCCGGCGTACCTGCCATCCTTTCGTGACCTAATGTGTTTCCTCGGTTTACCACTGTTTGCTTCATGTTCGGTTTCGATGATGTGACATTTGCACTGCAGATTGATTTTTTCATGCCCTTTCAGTACAATCGCGTGTCTGCAAGAGCAGCCTCTCGAGATAAGTGTGTGTGTGCGCGTGTGCGTGTGCGTGTGCGTGTGCGTGTGTGTGTGTGTTTGTGTGTGTGTGTGTGTGGGTGTGGGTGGGTGCGTACGTGCGTGCGGCGTGCGGGCGGGCGGGCGGGCGGGCGTGCGTGCGTGCGTGTGTATTTTTGTGTGTGTGTGTGTGTGTGTGTGTGTGTGAGTGGATGTGTGTGTGTGTGAGTGCATGTGTGTGTGTGTGTGCGTGCTTGTGTGCGTGCGTGCGTGCGTGCGTGGGTGGGCGGGTGGGTGTGTGTGTGTGTGTGCGTGTGTGTGTGTGTGTCTCTGTGTGCGTGCGTGTCTCTTTTTTTGTCTGTTTGTGTGTGTGTGTGTGTCTTCGTGTGTCTGCGTGCGGGTGCGGGTGCGGGTGCGGGTGCGGGTGCGGGTGCGGGTGCGGGTGCGGGTGCGGGTGCGGGTGCGGGTGCGGGTGTGGGTGCGGGTGCGGGTGCGGGTGCGGGTGCGGGTGCGGGTGCGGGTGCGGGTGCGGGTGCGGGTGCGGGTGCGGGTGCGGGTGCGGGTGCGGGTGCGGGTGCGGGTGCGGGTGCGGGTGCGGGTGCGGGTGTGTGTGTGTGTGTGTGTGTGTGTGTGTGCGGGTGCGGGTGCGGGTGCGGGTGCCACTTCGAGATCAAGGTGTGGATTCCCATCAATGTGAAGCGTCAGCTTGCGAATGCAGCAATGCAGTTGGGTTTCCTGTGTTTCTGACTGCGACATGAACGGGCAATGCAGATGTTCTAGGGCTGGATCAATCAGGGACGTAAAATTACTGACTCACGCTGGAATGAGGATGGTCACTTCAAGCACATCGTGATTCAGAACTGAAGCAGTGCTTACACGTACTCCCACGTCGGGATGGCAATCCAGCAGCAAACGCAGCACAATCCAAGATGGCAAAGAGCAGAGAAGTCCGATCTGCCCTTGCCCACTTGCGAATCTGCATGCACTGACCCACCTGCGAAACTTCAAGCAAACGGACATGCATGCACAAACACACGCATAGATCAGAATGATTCTTGCAAAACATTCTGAGCATATCATGGATGACAGCAAGGAGCATTGTTGCTGTGAGCCACAAATTGTGTGAGTACAGTGCTGTAACATGTTTTGCAGCTCCAACACAAGCATAAAGCACGTGCACTACACTGGTGCTGACCTCTTGTGTGCTCAACCTGACTTCAGATTAATGTGTTTGGGCTCGTTAGAGCTGTTGAGATATTTCTTTTTTTTGGTTTGGGACGCAGAACTTAAGGGCAATACAAGCACAATTCACCTTTTAGATTGATCGAGCGTTTTGAGCTGGATATGGGTGCCCGAATTAACTCACAACTGGCTGAGTGTGCAATGTGCAGCGGTGTTTGTGTTTGACTTGTTCTTTTGTCAAATGCTCTCTTTCTGACTGTGACCCTGAAACTAATGCATGTGCAGTGCAATTAACAATGTCAATGCTACTTGCGGGAACAAGCTTCAGCTTTGAACACAATGCACGACAGCGAGCCAACGAAAGGAATGTGTTGCAGCAAGTGGCTGGCGTATCATGACCGAAACAAGCTCAAAAGAACCCAACAACACAAGGCAAAACACACCACAGCACCAACAAACGCCTCCTTTGCCAAGTAGATTAATTGCATGCAACAGTTAATCAATCTAGGATTTCTCCACCATTGAACGATCCATTCTGCATTTCCTTTTTGATTATATGTCTCGTGGCCACATGGGCGTCATGTGTCGAGTCGAACAAGAGCCCTGAAGCTGCAAAGTCCTTTGTACCCTGCTGGTCTTGGTATTTCTTTGCTTCATGCTAAAATGCAGTGCTGCATTGCTCAGTTCTGGCTGCATGTTCAGCGCCGCGGTTGTGTCGTTCGAGGCCACCGAAGCGCCCCTGCAGAAGGATCCCAACGTTTCGGAGCTCATCGAAAAGTGGGGGGCCTGAGGACGGCATCCTTCCAAAATACTGCAAGTCCTGAGCGTCCCATCCGACCTGCGCTGCTCAAAGGGTTAATAGTTTAAAAAATATATATTGTGGTGTTCATGGGTTTCTCTTTGTGTGTGTGTGTGTGTGTTTCATCGGTGTGTTTCAGTTGCACGAAGATGCGTCTCCAAAGCTCCGTGCTGCGAGCAGCCATGAGTGAGGTGTTGCCGACAACTCCTATTTTGCAACCGCAAGTTTGCGCTCAGTTTTTTCAGAAATCAAGGTCAGGGCACAAAAAAACAATCAAAGATCCAACGCCGCAAGCCTGGGTTTTTCAGGGCAATCGGCTCGCCAAAGTCCATCGAGGTCTTTGTCCGGGTGAGTCGATCAGTTTGCTGAACAGAGCATAAGTAGAATATCCTCGTCATTTTGAAGCGGGTTGGCCGTACTGAGGATCATGACCCCGCGGGACACGAACAGCAAGCAGGTGGTGCAGGGTGCTTAGATGTTTGTTTTGTAGACCCGTCGAGACATAGTTATCTTGTGAGGGGAGTCTGATCTGAGCTTTGCGTCGTAACATCAGAGGTCCCTTTCTTCTAAAGAAAGATGTCCGGAGATGCAATAGACACTTCAAGCTGCCGCCATCCGCCGTCGGACCTATACTTGACAGTCGGAAATATGTCCCACTGGCACATTGATCGCCAAAACTAGCTGTGCGTCATTGGCACACAAATTTGTGTCAGAGGTTGCTGGTCGCCTTCAAAAGGAAACCAATAAGGGCCAACCCCTAAGACATGTCGTTTGATACAGTCAGAATATCAATGCCAATGTCCCTCCTATCAGATTATCATCGTCTGGAACGTCGGGAGTGGCATACTGATTTGAACATGTCCAAAAACATGTTCAGCGCCCAACCTAAAATCAGGATCATTGGGCTACATGAATTGCATTCGAAGAGGCCCTCGTGCCAACCAATGTGCAGTTGCCCTCTTGGAAGCTGCGCCATTCTGCATCTGTGACTTTGGAGTTGCGAAGAGCCATTTTTTTTCAGGCAGGCCTGTTTTCGGATGAAAGTTAACCCGGGCTGTTTAACTGTTGCTTGTTGAGAGAGGAACCAACAGGGCGAGCAAGAACACCTACAGATTTTGCTGAAACTGGTATAATGTGTCACCTTCCGGCTACGTTGAACTCAGTCTGCTGAAACGCAGGTCACGGAGGTGAGGTGTCGTTGCACTGAGTCAAGCTTGCAAAGCCTTCGCTCAGGAATGCACTTGAGGACTGAGTGCAGCTGTCCTCAAGACTCCTCAGTGTGCTGTTGCAGCTTCCGCAGCGTTTTGTGCGTGTGCTCTCCAGGAAAAAAAAAACAGCTACTGCCACGGGGAGAAAGTTCTTCAAACTTGGAACATGTGGTTCCCTAACATTGCATTGCGGTAGTTGGGATGTGTTAGGTAAGTGCTGGTTGGCTGCGGTCACCTCAACCATGAACACGAGCGAGTCGCTTTATGCCCTGAACATTATCCGTTACATTGCGCCAGACAAAGTCTCCGCTGGGAAAATATATCCTTGCAGAACGGTTCAACTACGTGCCTGCTCTCTTTTGTTTTACTTGTTGCATGTAAAAGATGGTAATGTTCAACTACGTGCCTGCTCTCTTTTGTTTTACTTGTTGCATGTAAAAGATGGTAATGCTGACGGGCGAGATGATACCGCGGTTGCTGTTGGTTGGCACTGAGCCGTGCTCTACTACCCACTGCCTGCCCTGGCTTGCTATTGGTTGCAGTAGCAATGGTTGCTTGCTGGTGCTTGCTTGTTGGTTATCGTGGTGTGATGACCTTTAGTTTTGAGTTCTAGATGATTGTTAAAGGAAGGTTTGCAGCTGGCACACTTGAGATGCAGCTGTTTCACCAGAATTACCGCTGCGCCAGTCAGCAGATCAGACTCAGACCGGAGCTCCCAGTTGCTGGAAAAGCAAGTGTTGCCTGGCCTAAGACAACATGATGGCGTTTTGCTTGCACTGTGTAGCAAGTCACAGAAGTCATCGGAATTGGTAGCATGTTGACCGGCGTTGAAGTCAACATGTGGAAAGGGCTTCGTTTTATCCTGCGCTGTCAGCTATCGTTCTTTGATTCGAGCAGACTAATGGTACATTGCTACTGTGACCCTGGATCCATGCCAGGCCAGATGGATTGCCCAGAAGTACATCGAGAACCCCCTCATTGTCAACGGGAAAAAGCATGGCGCCAAGCGATATTGAGCGAACGTACGTTCAGCCCCTCCTCCAAAATGCAAGTGGCCATGGCATAGACGACTTGTTAGGGGAACTGTTTGTGTGGGCACGCATGTGTGTTGGTGCGTGTGTGCGTGTGTGCGTGCGTGAGTGCGTGCGTGCGTGCCTGCGGGCCTGCGGGCCTGCGGGCGGGCGGGCGGGCGGGCGGGCGGGCGGGCGGGCGGACGGGCGGGCGTGGGTGGGTTGGTGTGTGTGTGTGTGTGTGTGGGTGTGTGTGTGTGTGTGTGTCTGTGTTTGTGTCTGTGTCTGTGTCTGTGTCTGTGTCTGTGTTTGTGTCTGTGTTTGTGTCTGTGTCTGTGTCTGTGTTTGTGTCTGTGTTTGGGTGCGTGCGTGCGTGGGTGGGTGGGTTGGTGGGTGGGTGGGTGGTGGGTGGGTGGGTGGGTGCGTGCCTGTGTGTGTGTGTGTGAGTTTGCGTGTGTGCGTGTGCTTGTGGTATGTTTTGAGTCGGAACTAGAGAGCCTTTTGCAAGCACATGCTACTGCTTGGTCTTCCTGCATCACAAGGAGTGATCCTTGCAGTGCGGGACCATTCAGAGAAAGAGCGCTTCAATGCTTTTTGGTAGGGTATATTTGTCGATTCTTTATCACCATGGCACGCGGCTGCCTTGGCCAATCCTTGCAATGGTTGCCACAATTCCTTGGCCTCGAAGAATGATAATCCCTATCCAGAAGTAGTCAATCGTTCATGTTTTTCTCATATGAGCACTGCACTTTTGTTGAAAGTTCGCTAGCAGGAGTGAGGGTTATTGGGTTATTGGGTTATTGCAAGATCAGTCAAGCGCAGACTATTGGCCATCAGGTTCAGGATGGATACTTGTTTGAATCCACCAGGTTCAGGATGCCTACTGGCCTGGCAGGTGAAAATGGAGCCCCAAAGTGGGCAGCAAGGTTTCCTATGTTTCCAGTGCCAATGGGCAAGTTGCTTCTGGACCAGCGAGGGTCGTCTTCTAAAGCCTCCTTGACAGCTGGAACTATTTGCTGCGAGGCATGCCCCGCCCACACCTACCCTACTTGGGCTTGCTATGTGCTATGCCTGATATGACGAGGTTTGACATTCGCCAGTGGGTACTGGTGACAAGGCGCAGTGGGGATACGGCTGCACGAGCTGCAGAAGCATGTTTTCTGAGGCTCACTACGGCCTGCAATTGGTTCTGAAACGGTTGACATCTAGACATATGTACCTTGAACAATCCTTGTTTTCGGAACACAGTTGAAATGCAAATCCAGCCATCCCCGCGCTGTACTGCTTGAGCTTGAGCGATGGAGTGCATTGGCGACGTTTGAGCCTCGGAGGGGCAACGATGGTCGCAAGCAAATTCGGCGGATGCTTCCTTTGCTACATTTGTATGAAATGTCAGCATGACACATGTTCACTCAACCAACAGGCTTCACCTACCAAATGTTTGGCTTTTGTTTGATCAGCAGGGCACCCTGGTTGCCTCACCAGGTGCATTCATCTCCTGATCCGCTCAGTTGCGGTTGTTTGCTGTTTTGATTTGCTTAGTTGCGATCCCGCCATTCTTGCCGCGCAGGGATTCAAGATGCGCGGAACGGTACGTTTCAAACATCATGCCTTGTTTGACGCGTGGCCTTTCGTGATAGATAAACAATGACAATTCGATCATCACAAAGAATATTCTAAGATGAATTCATTTTTAAATATAGATGATGGTATTGATTCAATGGCCTTTTGCATTATGCGATGCATTCGACCCATGTATGTTGCCCCTCATCCAGAACGGGCGCTGCTTGTGAAAGCATTGCAGCATCGCCTTTTGGGGGCAACCCTGCTGACCATTCTCCGCAGCAGACTGAATTCTGAAAGGCTTCCCTATTTATCTCAAGGTGGTTCACAATGACTCATTGCAGAAGTTGTCGTCAGCTGTAACTAGGAACCTCCATCAGGGTGACGGATGCGCAACAACATGGGTTTTGTCTCCTCGGCTCACACACCACGACGCATGGCGTATCCAGGTGGTGCCCACTAGCTGCGTGGTTCTACGAGGAGCGCGCAATCGTTCCTCGCTTGAAGGCTAGGAATTGGATGGTTGTGGGTCAAAACCAATGGTACCATTCTGGGGTAGGTGCACCACCCATTTTAGAACTTATTTTAGTGGGGATTGGGATGTTCACTGGGGGTACGGGATTTTGACCCATGGCCAGATGTGTGTGTCACTTTGCCACTGGAGAACTGGCTGATTGCGGCAGCCTGTGATGACAAGCGCATGCCGCTCAGGCTTGATGTTTCCTATGCAGGACTGCTATCTGAGATTCTCCTTTGCTGACTACAACCCAAAGAGGCGAGGCGTGTCGCAAGTGCACCGGCTCAGCATGGCATAGTGGCAAACAAGGGGTATCATTGCAAAGTGATTAATTCTACCTATAGATGCCGCTGGGTCCAGGAAAGCGTGAACATGAACATGCACTCAAACAATATCACACATTCTCAAATCAAGGTGTTTGCATTCAGAATGCCACATTGTGACATGCAGCATGTGAATATATTTTTGCAAGTACTGGCGTATGAACAGAGGTTTTCCTTTTCATGGGTCAATTGTTGCCGATTTGCACTTCACTCGTGCACAAGTCCTGGCAAAATCAGGCCTTTCACCACTCCACTGAGAGAACTGTTGTTCGGTACGCGTTCTAATCTCTTGGTCGCCAGGCTGAAGAACAAGTATGCCCACCTGACCAACAACTCCATCTCCAAGCATGCGGAGGCTGGAAGACCTGTGCGTGTTCTTGATGATTCTTGGACGAGAAAATGCTTCACTTCAGAACAGATGTCCCACTTCCTATTGGCTTCCACCAGTGGCATGTTTGAGGGGCTTTGGGCAGCTGGTCTACACGCTTCTGTTGACTTCGAGTTGTGTGGTTGGCTGGTGTTGTGTGCCTCATTACTATTCAAGTCAAGGTCGGCTAATTGCCGTTCTTCGGGGTGAGTAATAGGCTCATGTTTACGCCACAAATGAAAACGTGTTATGTCACCATTTGCTTGCAACTCGATCCCGGCGTTTTTCTGTCAAGCTGGTCCATCCCTGGCCTGTTCAGTTTAGCACGGTCAGCGAGCCAGCGGTCAGCTTGATATGTCCGACGTTCCAGGGCTCCTTGGCTGCGAATATCAGTTTCACTTAGAGTTCTGGCAAGGCCCAGGCACTTGACGGCCACGGCAGCCCGCAGAAACCAAGCACCTTGTGACCAACCGGTTTGCATTTTGATGCAACCAACAGATGGCTGTGGGTCAAAACCAATGGTACCATGCTGGGGTAGGTGCAACGCCCATTTTAGAACCTATTTTAGTGGGGATTGGGAGTTCACTGGGGGTACGATTTGGATTGTGACCCATGGCCAGATTGCCCGGTCGAGCTTTTGCGACAGCTTGTCTGCAAGACGCATCCTTGAGGGCTTTGAGGAGGAGAAGGATGACACCATGTGGCACAGCGAGGAGCATGAGGCTTAGAGCCAGGCAGCAGTTGCATTCAGATTGCTGGTGCCCTTAGATGATGAACATTGAATTGAATCCAAGGTGCCACGTAAATCAATAGTTATACAGGCAACCAGGCGAGGTCGTCCGCAAGCACATCAATGATCAAGTCTGGGTGGGTTGTGGGGGTCAGCGTGTGATTGCCAGTGCAACGAGCTTGAAAGGTATTAGACAATGCACAGCACAAATGCAGTGCGGATGTATCGTTCCGAGACAGCCATGAGAATTTGCTGCATGATTGTCGAGAAGTGTGATTTGCCATGGCAGAAGTAGCTGTGGTCAGTGGTCTGCCTTTGACGGATAATGCTCGAGGCATGCGGCCAAGGCAGGGTGCATGTGCAACAGCGCATGCTGCAAGGTTCCGGGAATTCCTCAAGTCTTCAAAGAGCGAGGTTGAGGAGGGGCTGTCATTGGCTCGCAGATATATGCTTGCTGTCGGCCTTGCAAGGAAAGGAAACAAGGCCCTGCAAGGAAAGGAAACAAGGCCTCTCTCAGTTGTGTGAAGCTCACACGCAACTAATGCAGGATTGTGCATGATCGTTTGAATTTCATAAACAAATCTGAGATCAGCATGTACAAGCATTAACGATCCCTTCGCCTACCCTTCCTTGGGGTCAAGTCTCATGTTTCAATGCCTCGGGATGCTATTAGACAATGACCTCATTGAGATATTTAGTTGTCATGTAAGATCTGGGCTTGCGAGGACGTGTTCTAGTAGCTCTAATCTACTTTGCGGTGCAAGCCGCTGCGCAATCCTTTTTGCCCACCGTTTCAAGGACCCTTGGGCCGAAGTGGTGCAGCCTGCCATGAAGTTTGCGGTGCTCAAATCCCTGGAAGCTGCGCAGAACTCAGCTATTCGGTCGGAAAGCTAGCTCGGTATCACCCAGTCTTAGGCCCAGGACAACGTGGTGCACCGGGCGAGCTCCTTTGAGCTTTTCGGCTATGACTTCATGGTGGACGAGGAGTCAGACTTGATGTGACTGGCCAGTGGCTGGTGCTGGTGTCTGGGTTCAAAGGCAATCCGACAAGATTTAGCATGTTCGGCCGGCTGCTTGTCCGACCAACACAATTGACTTGTTGTTTGGACGTCTGAAGCCACAGCTCAGCCTGGAGAGAACCGGCCAATCAGCAATCATGGTCTGGAGCATTTCGAGTTATGTGCAAAGGACCTGTTGGTCACACAAACCATGTCTATGTTTATTCTGCGGAGCAGCATCAGACTCATAGATCCGGTTGCGGACCACTGGGTGCTTGGATTTGAAGCTAGCTTTCCAACGCCTCAAATTCAACCTGACTTCTTTGGCTCCAAGGTGCTTACTGTTTTTTCCGCTTCTCCGTACGATCTTCGGCAAGACTGAGGCGTTGCATCAGCCGATGCAATTGCTCCCATTTTGTGCAACAGTTGACTAATTGACCGGCAATTTGCAAGGATTTAATGTGTTTGTTACCATCATTTGAATCAACAAACCATGTTGCCACATACAGTGCTCTCAGTGTGCAGTGGTGCGACCGCCCCGTGCAGGCGTAGTATTTAGGCTCAGCGCAGGCCGCATACAAAATTGCCAGAGTCAGCGAATACATCCAGGCTAGCCGCAACTGAACCCCGACCACTACATTTTGCATGTCTGTTGTAGGCCAGACCAGCTTTCCACGTGAGGACCAGCTACAGGAAGGATTAGCAAAGCTGCCGCGGGTAGCCTGCAGCATGGCAAACCCCAATGTCAGAGCATGCGCCTTCGGAAGTGACAGCCTGCAAAAAGCAGGGATCGAGTAGCCAGTCTCAAAATATGTTTTGCAGTGCGGTTGTTCTGCTTACATGCGTGCACAGGCATCGCAAGACACAACGCAAAGAAGCCCACCCAAACCGTATCCTTTGATGCCTACGCCATTGCTACCGGGCAGTGTGGAGGCACGGGCGGTCAAGCACAGGGATGCTTGGAAAAGCTTGCAAAGATGCGATAAGATGCATTCATTCCCCTGGAAGCTGTTATTGGTGGGCTGTGCGAGGCGTTTTTTTAGACCAAACATTAGCTGAGGAATTCAGAACAGCTCTGCAACGCAACTGGATGCCCCATCCCAAGCTTTGCCCTTGACCTTGACCATTCAAGTAAGAGATTGCATGGCCATGGGTCAAAATCCCCTACCCCCAGTGAACATCCCAATTCCCACTAAAATAGGTTCTAAAATGGGTGGTGCACCTACCCCAGAATGGTACCATTGGTGTTGACCCACGGCCACATCGGCCAGAAAGTTTGTCTCTGCCAGGACGGCGAAGGGGCATTGTCCCGTCCGGAGCTTATCGGAGCTTTGGATCACGGTCGAAGGGGCCATGCAGCGCCTTTGATTTCCCTCAATCTGACTAATTCAAGGCCACCCTCTTTCTAAATATAGATGTATATAATATATGTTAGTTGAAAAGCATATTTATATACCAGCAGGTGGTTCATCGAGTGCACTGGAAACACCGCTTGAGGATTGGAGCAGTTTATGGAGGGCGAAACGGGCTCGCTCAAGGCGAAGTCAGGCCAAGGGGCGTGTAGCAGTGTTGCCAACACATTTCCCCGAACCCGTTGTATGTGTGGTTTTTTTTCAGCGGCTTGTGGACCAAAGTGAGTCTTCCTTTCGGGGTGACGTTTGAAGGAGAAGTCCTGGGAACCCGGACTCCCGGACTGCGGCAAGCTTTGCTACCTGATGGAACTTGCATGCCTGTGCATCAGAACCCAGCGATCAATGCGCCAGCTTGAGTGATGCTGAGAAAAGCATCAACTCCTTGAGTTCTGCTCGAAGCCTGCGGAACACTCTCTCCCGCTCAGTAGGTCGCCACTTGGCTGTCAGAGCGTGATTGAGCGCATGAGCGCAGCTTCGATCGTGATTTTGTCAGGGTCGCCTGTGGAGTGGCAACCTCAGATGGGTTTGGGGGGAGCGAGTGCAAGCCTTCGGTAGCGGCACGTTGCCGGCTGTGGGTTGAAGTCGGAGCATGGGGACCAAACGGATCGGATCGTGAAAGGATTGCAAACGGACGTTGTACAGTGCTCGCCGCGGTAGGCATTGTAAAGGTGCCATTGCCAGGCGTGGGAGTTCCCCGATACCATGCATGCCTCATGATTCCTCATGATGCCAGCACTGGTTCTTCATACATTGGCGTTGGCCCATTTATTGTTTGTTTGTTTGTTTGTTTGTTTGTTTGTTTGTTTGTTTGTCTGTCTGTCTGTTTGCTTGTTTGTTTGTTTGTTTGTTTGTTTGTGAAACTCACTGCACTCCATGTCTTTATTCATTTTGTCAATTGCACTGTGGAAGGATGGCGTAGAAGAGGAACAATACTTCTTGCCACCGCTTCCACAGGATGTTTGTGTGTGTGTTGCATTCGCGCAGCGAACCACGCCGCCTTCCCAGGAAGCGGAACGACGATCAGCAGGAAAAAGTGCACGGGGCCCAACTGAGCCAGAGACACGTGAGAGTGACGTGCCGCATAGGTAGGGTCAGCTTAGCCTTCCTCTATGTTGTTTGTGTGAAGTCCAAGTTCCAATGGCAGCCTCCTGTAAACAACATTTCGAGTTCAGACAATTGCGAGATCTGTATTCTGCATCATTTTGTCTATTCCCTCATGCCAGAGAATTTGTGCTACATGATGCGCATACAATGGAGCAGGCACTAGCCGTGCGTAAACTCCTGCTGGCTAGTTTAGCAAGAGGCTTTAGTGCTCCTCAATTTCAGATGAATCTTGCTGAGAAACCTGTGTTGGGCAGCGATTCCAGCACCTGGATCCGGATATTTTAGACTCCATTCAGAAGCAAACACGACGTGTAGCCAACATAGATACCTGAAGAGATGGCAACTGCAAACCTGCACATGAATGAGCGGAGGTTTTCTTAAATGCGGGCTCCATTCCAGTACCAGTTATGACCCGTTCCTTGGCTTTCAAAGCTGACGGCCCAGGACTGCCTTTCATTTCTCGCCAGGGCCTCAGGGCTGCAAGAGGCTTCAAGAGGCTGCACCGCATGTGGCAAAGGTCGCCACTGCCATCATCGCTACAAGAGCCCGGAGCTTGGTAGTTCGAATAGCCCAGGGCGCTGTTCGCCACGTGAGCCTTTTGGTGAGGAATGTGCGAATATATCATGAAAACCATGGACGCTTGTTTGGCAGTCTCAGAGGCCCAGGCTTAGCAAATCCCAAGGGAAGATTCGGCGACTGTGCCAAGGGGATACACCGTTCTGGTATGCAAGTTGTGCCAGCGCAATTCACTGGTTGCACTGGTGGTATCAGTTTCTGAAGCCAACGAAAGGCCTTCTGATTGGAATTGCAACTGCGGCTCAACCTTTTTCGACATGAGGCATACCGGCTCATTTTCGAATGCAAACAATTCGGGGGAAGAGTTGCGCCAAAAGGGCAATGATTTTGGTCTGAAACCATTGCCAGGGGTGGAGAGGCTGGACCTGAAAGGGATTGCAATTGGATGCGGGGAGAGAGAAGCTCTCTGAGCCAATTGTCCAAACTGGTCAAAAGGGTGTGGGCCTTACCTGTTTTGGCAATATCACTTCATTTTCCACAGCCCGGAGAGCTTCAAGGGATCAGGTGGAATGCATCCGCATGTCACATGGGAAGCTGTACAGCGGCGCGACGTTGATATGTATTGACTACAGGCGGATACAGAATGTATTTACGCGCCAAGAAGACGTTGAATTGGCTTTGAGCATGATCCGCGCAGGGTTCCGCCTCCGCATCTGCTTCACCAGCAGGCAAGATGGGAGTGAGTCCTATGACATGTGGTTCAATCTGCAGGCGATGAAGTAAAGTTTGTGCAAGGATCGAAATGGACGTGTTGGCAATGCGGGTGCTGTTTCGATCATCCAGTCGAGCAAATTTGAACCTTGATTGAGACCACCCCGAACTCGACCATCATAGGATCATGTCAGTGAGGGCAGCTTGGTCCCAAGTCATGCGGGGTTTGCCAGGCGAAAACGCGGAGTCGGAATCTGACCTGGAAATCCACACGGTCTTTCTGGGCCCCTGCCTCGGTTGGCGCTGAAGTCTATCAAGCCGCGGAGACGGGCCAAGAGCTCACCGTAGCCAGCAGCTTGCCTTCGCAGCTTCGTGCTAGCCCTTGGAACGCCTGCATAGAGCAAGTTTTGGAGAAGGCCAAGCTGGAGTCCTGGGGTCTGAGACCCGCGATTTTTGGTATCGCCCTGTGATTTTTGTGAAACCGGGCTGTGTTCTGAGGCGGCGAAGGCAACAGCGACAGAGCTCCGCTTCCGGCTCAGCCTGCAGCTCGCTTTCTGGCAGCTCTGCGAGTTTGTAAGGGGTGGCATCTTCAGCTCTAGCATCTAGGTTCTGTTTTGCATCAGGTGTCGGAGGTGTTGGCTGCTGTCTTTGTCCGCCCTTGCATGCTCAGGATGGGACAAACTTTGCCAAAGAGTTCCATTCAGGAGGGCATGAATGCGACATGTCGTCTGGCAACTGGCTGGGAGGCAATGGAGGCAAAGCATGGAAGAGCTGGTATCAAATACTTGGTGTAGCAGTTGGGTGGGAGCTTAAAGAGGGATGGCATCTCCTTGCATGGTGTGTCTGGGCTGCCGCCCAGGAGGACAGGCAGCGATTACAAAGCAGGACATGTGCTGGGGCTGTTGGGCAGCACTGAGGTGGTTTGCGTGCAAAATTTGCTACTGATGGACGACCTCCAATTCGCACCACTTGGAAACCATTGTAAACCACTGATTGTTTTGGTGTTGTTGTTTTGTTGTGTTGTTTTTTCGGAGGGGCGTCATCATTTTAGGGTTTCTTAGGTGGTGCGAAATGGATTTCGTCCATCCACAGTGCTGCCACCAACAGTGGACCTTTGGTCCATTGCCATTAGACATGTCTAAATTGCAGTCGGAAGACCGTGGTTCCCTCAATGCTTCTGCATGAATGTAGCACGGTTGCTGCCGAAGCTGAAACAAGGTCTCGGGGTTGGCATCTTCTGAAATGACCACATGAGAGTCGTATAAAAGATCCTTGTTATTACTGAGATATTGCGAAGGGGAGGGCTATCTTGTGTGTTGCCCCGCGAAAGCTCCGCGAAACACCTCGCGGAAGCTGGTTTATGTTTCGCCATGATTGTACTTCCCGGAGCAAGGAATTTCAGACAACCTCCACGTTGTTGTAGGCAAGTGGAACAAAATAATCAAATGCTAGGCCTTCTGAGTCATAGTCAATTGCCTTTTCTGCAAACTTGGCGGTGCAAGAAGCCAGGCGATTGTTCCAGCGCAAATACAAGCTTGTATGAATCACACGCATGAACGTTGGCACCGACGGCTCATTGGCTGCTTGCAATTGCCTTTGCCAAAGCAATATTTGTCTCTAGGCGTGCATAGTTCATACACTGCAAGTTCCTGCGTTCAGGTTGTGAGTTGAGAATGTTGAGGTTTCAGGATTGGTTGCAAGCAGAGCTTCCCGTTTGAATCAGGACAAGCTCGCCGCAGGCAGGGCCGCGAGCCTCCGAAAGCCATGGCCAAGTGTGCTCACAGCTTGGAATTGTGCAGACCCGCACGGTTTTATTTTGTTTTGCCCTTTCGGCGTCCCTTTAAACCAAGGTGAAAAAGGGTGCCTCCAAAAACCACACACACGGGTGTGGGTCAAAATTCAACCACCTGGGGACCGCAGGCTTTCGTCCATGTTTCCATTCACCAGAATTCTACTACCAATTTTTGAGCCACAGCCACATATGCTTCAATGGACATGTTGTGCAGAATGCGTCGATGGAGTTCGTGCCTTGCGCCTCGAGGTGCGAGACACGGGACAGGGCTTCGTACCTGGCGCTTGGGTGGCGCAGGCAAGCGAGCGACGGGCTTCGCGATTCGGATGGATGTTAGGATCTCGCTGAAATGGCCATGGTTCAAAACCAATGGGATCCCATTTTGGGGTAGGTGCACCACCCATTTAGTCTATTTAAAATTTTAGTGGGGATTGGGATGTTCACTGGGGGTACGGGGTTTTGAGCCATGGCCAAATGAGCCATGACTTCTGCATGTATCATAGTACTCCATTTTTTATGAGCTCTACTGCAGGGTTTCTGGTTTCTTCCGTCGCTCCCCTTGAACACAACGCAGGATGCGGAATTGTTTGGATAGGAAGACAGTACATCAGCTGACTGCCGGAAGTGTTTGGATTGCATGGGCGTGTCGCATCGAGCGCAGGCCGTTTCACAAGAAGGTCTTGGCCTCAGATGCTTTCATGACAGGACCTATCATCACCTTTCGAGCCGACACCGGCAAAAAGCAGGCCCTCGCATCAGGCGTCCTCAGTTAAAGTAAATATAGTGACTTCCAACTGAAGCCTCTATCACACACTCCTGTCCGTCCTGTGTCTCAGAGAATAGAGGCTTGGAGGTGTAAGGAAAGTGACCATGAAATCTAGTCCCAGCTGCAGCAGTCCTTAGGTTTGCATCTCTTTTTCCCATCTTTCCCTTGTTCCTACTTGATTAGCTTCTTGCGCCCGCAGCTGTGTTTTGAAGTGGCTTCCATGCTCTGCGTTGCGCAGGCTTGGCATGCCAATTCAAACATGTAGCGGCAGCAGAACGTTCATGGTGTGGCAGTGCGTAAACGTGCACTTATTTCGGATGGTAAGATGTCAACTGCGTAGTCCTCTAGATCCTCTGTGGTCTCAAATTGGGCTGGTGGTGAATGAGAGCGCAAATAACCAGACTTAGTGCAATCATTCGGTGGGTGCACCTATCCACTCTTGGTGTTTAAGCAGAAGCAGACATTTGGAGTTGTTTGACGTCCTGCAGCTGCTTGTTGGGCCAGTTGCTGCTTGACCTGCATGTGATTAGACAGTCTTCCACCAGCAGATCCATGACAATGATCATCTTAAAGTTCACTGGAAGGCCAGGTAGATGTTACTTGTCTTAGACTAAAAGGTCAACAGCATGTCGAACCTCAACACCAAAGTCTGAATGCGTTTCAGATTAATCAGCACTTGCCAGCTGGGAACCATTGCAGGAAACGTCAGCCTGTTCCGCATCGGACATTGGCATTGTCATACATGCACTGCACAAGTACGTCGTATTTGCGAACGTCGCGGATGAAAGAGCTCACACCAGCATCAGTGTGCGGCAATTGCGTCACATTATTTTGCGCGAATTTGTTTTCCGCTATTGAATATCAGCTGAACCACAACCATCTTTGTTGCCTTTTGGCCTTTGGGCCCAGGAAATGTGTTAGAGTTCACCAGTGAGAACCACCTGAATTTGCGCATGTGTGCAACTTGCGCATCGTAGGTAGCCCTGGCGCTGCCCAGAACTTGAAGTACATGAAGGCAAGCCGCTTAGTAGGAATGCTGAGATAGAACCTGGAGACGCAGCTTGCTACCACTCAAGCGTTTGGTTAAGGGCATGTCGGCTGGATCTGTCTGACACATCTACGAGCTTTATGCCTTGCGTGGTTAGTAGATCGAAAGATGTAGCAACTTTTTCGTTTTTTTTTGAGATCGGTCATATTTTGTCCAGAGCACCTGCCTGACCTGTGCAGCTGTGTGCTCCCGTCGTGCTCCCGTCGTGCTCAGGCTTTGAATGATCCTTATGTGAAAGCTCTGTGGCCTCCTGAGCTTTCGGTTATCACAGCACGATTGCTACTTCGCACTCTGCAATTGCAGCATTGGCACTGTAGAGCATGTGGAGAGGCTTCTGCTTTTGCTTGGTTTGGAAATTTCAGATTTATGGTAAAGTGCTCATGCCATTTGTTTTGGTGCACGGACAAGATGAGTCACGTTTTCATGAACAAACGATCAACTGCTGCCTCGTGCGTGATCCCTGATGTATCGCGTCGAAGCCCATGACACAACTTCCTGACTCAGAGTCGTAGACTTTTCCACGCTGCCAAGCATTCTGAAGAAGACTGCGTGGCCATGGGGCAGAACCTATGGCTCCAGGGGTACAGGGTTTTGACCCACACCCACATTCCACGAGGCAAGCTTTGTGAGTCACTTGCGCCCGGCCGAGGGCGGCGCACCGGCGGGAGCTCAATGCCTCTCGTATGGACCTGGAGCGCGAGGCAAGGGCGGGGCTACGGCACGGCTCGATCAGATGCCCAGGGGCACAAGCCGACGCCGGTTTTGCTTGGACTGGTTTCGAAAGGTTAACACAGAACCCATGTTTTTGGTGGTTTGTGAAGTCGTCCAGGATTAGAAGTTGGAGTTGGGCTGAGTTGGTCAGTTGAACGCTCACAGCAAACTGTTACTGCTAGGTTAAGCAACAGGTGGCCATTGTTCAGCACTATCCACATGGATGTCAGTCCTTGCCACGCATGCATATTGGATGCGTTGATATTGTAAACCTTGGATTGCATGCAATGTTTGACTTGCATCGTTTCACCTCCGGGTCCCAGAATGCCTCAACTTTGCTCGGGCCAATCATTGCCGATTTCCAGTACGTCGATACCGTGGCCTCCAAGCTGTCTACGCAGCGATCTGGAGCTCTGGCTTCGTAGCGGAGCTCGGAATTTACTGGTGATGATGCAGGGCTCCTTAAAAGATACGTGTTGCAACCATTAGAAACATGGCTTTTTCCACCAAAATAAAGGGACACCTCCATTTACAAGGCAATGTTCAGGTAATGTAAGGATCCCTGTGCTGTGGGATCTACAAATAACATGCTGTTTGCCATCACTTGCCCATGGCGCTGATGGAACGCTTTTCATGTTTGTCTGATGCCATAGGCGATAAAACTGGTCGAGTTTGACGAGAGTTTTGGTTAGGTGCATATGTTTGAACTGACCTTCACTTGCAACAAGTGGTTAGCTCGCGGAAGCTTGCGCGGAGCACAGTGCAAAGTTTGTTTTTGGGGAAGGCCGGGGAAGTTCTGATCTTTTTGACTTGTCTTGCACATTGGAAACAAGAAGCTACTAGCAGGATTCCAGAGAAATAGCTTGCTCTCACGCAAGTGGCTACGCGTAAGCAAAGCTTGTTCGTAGTGCCACTCACGCAAGGCGAGCAGCACTGTATTGACTCTAACAAGCCCATCAAAAATGCCACTTTGGCATGTGCGGAACCGCGGAAACAGAACACGTGCGCTGAAGCAATACCCATGCTGCAAAAGCTTGCGGAAGCTCGCTGACAGTCAGGAGGTGAGACGGACAGTTTTTCGAGTGGTGCACAGCACCTGCATGTAAGACATGCATAGACATGCCCAACTGTAGCCTCCCTTGCTAAGCAATAGCCCGCCAGATACAAAGTGCTCACAAGCAGGGGCATGTTATTGGGCCTCGCCCTGTTGTTATGTTCACACTGATTAAGTACGTGTGTATGCCTGCTCAGCATCTTGGCTTGCGTGTGTGTGCCATTGCCACATTTTCTTGCTGGCTACTTCAAACTAGTTTTGCTGTTTCTATTCTGCCACAATGCCAGGAGCTTTGAGCGAGTACTTCTTGCCAGTTTGCATTTTATTATATATACTTTTACCTGATTGTGCATTGCCATCCAATCATGGAAAACAGCAAAGACTGTCACCTGAATTTGGCAACCAAGGCTCCAATAGGCGCAACCGATGCGTAACTTTCGAGCACTGTCCCAGCCCAATCTCCGCTGACTCAGGTTGAATCTCCGACCGGGTGATCTGAGAATGCCTACTGCCGGTGGCTCGGGATTCCACTGAGGACGGCACTACGCTTGATGAAGCCGCCAAGCCCGGTCGGAGTACCTGGTTGATAAACAGAGTTGCAAGAACTGGCTTGACTTCCAATCTGGAACTTGGAGCCCTTTTTGCAGCTATGGAAGGGAGTTCCTCGAGGCAAAGTACTACTTGGACTATCAGCACGGCCACAGTCCTGATCAACAGCCGAATGGCTGTGGCTGCTCCCCCGTTCAAGTTGTGGAAGATGTGCCTGCTGCGTGGCTTTCGCCACGTTCATGTGAGCTGCGCAAAAAATCATAAACCGAGTCCGGCGAAAATAGTCTCAGTCATGTGTCCTCAAGCGTTGCACTGGATGTTGCTTGGGATTTTGAGCACTCTAGATATATGCTTGTGCAGGATATGCGGGGCTGCACAATCATGGTGTATTGACGTAAGGGCACTGAAGCCTCGAACTAGTGTCAGTGATTCAGGTCAATGGGCAGATTCTCCCTTCGCCCCGTTCCACGAACGGCAGGCACGTCCGTGACTTGAGTCAGGAACGCAATCGGGAGCTCATTGAAGATCAGTCTCTTGTTTTGCGCTGGTGTTGCCGTGAACTTGGAAGATTGTATATCCTTGTCAGCTTACCCAAGACGGACAGATACTAGAGCCGTTCGGTTTGGTGGATCTCTTCAATGTGTTTGATGAGTGTTTTGTCCTTGAAGGCAGCTCTGTTACTGCTATGGCATGGCCCGAAACCCAGCAGATTGGAACACTGACTTGCGCAGGCCGTGTCAAGGCATCGGATTTCTGCCAAACATGGCACCAGGATTTGTCAGTCATGCAGTCAGTGGAATACATTCAAGAGGCAGGCGACCACTTTCACTGGACTCTATGGTAAACCAATCCAGGCACGCAGGCACGCGGCCTGCTTTGCATGCTCCAAGGCTAATTGTTGCGCACCAAGGACTCCGAATCCCTTTGTGAGAATCGCAACAGAGAAAGGGAGCAGGAGAAGGTGGCATGGCGCTCAGAGCCCATGTCCCGCAGCATTTGAGCTGGGATTTGCAAAGGACTTCGTGATGTTTGCGACCGCCCTTTTGCGCAATGTTGCAGAACTTGCGCTGTTTTGAGTCGCCACTTTGGCCACCCTTGCTTATCAGTAGCGGCGACTAGCGTGAGTCGTGAGAAGCCTTCGAGGTCATGGTTCCCTACTATGCATCGGGCACGCACATCATGGAGGCCCAATGCGTTGGCATTTGGCGTTTGATCAAAAGGTCCTTTACATGAAAAGTTACCTGGGGTCATTTGGGGGCCAGGAATGTCGATCAATCCCCATTTGAGATACGCATGACCTTCGATGCATATGCCTCGCCGTGAGATAGGCAGGTGTTACTCTGTCCCCTGCTGATAAGCTGCTGTTCAAGTCCAAGACCCCACCTGCAGGTTCAAGCAAAGCGTCACAGCTGCTCAAGCTTCGCCAAACGTTTGGCATGGTCAGACATTTGATTGACCCTAGAGGCTAGCTGCCAGCCCGCAATGTGCCAGGATGGCCGAAGCGAAGCCAGCCTTTCCTGCCTGTTTGCAGACCAATTGGAGTGGTGTCCTTGGCATTCTAACGGTAAGTGACACTGACAGGTAAAAACGCTGAGGTGTGTATGACTATAAGCTGGAGTTTGCAGTGACGCATTTGCAGCCTTCTTGAACCAGTCTCAGTATGGCCTTAGCCTGGGACACGGTGCTCCAGAGGGAAACATAGCTTGAAACTGGGGAGGGATGAAGGGTAGGAGGTTGATGTTTTCATATATGAGTGTGCTATTGTTGGCGAATGCTTTGGATCTGGGCTTCAACAAAATATGGGTGCGTCCAACGACCAACATTTAAACTTATTGTGCACATGCAGCCGGATGATACGATTCGTGTGCGAACCATATGCTTAGCATGTGGAATCTCATTGCTTTTCATGGATTATTAGATTCGACCTGAGAAGTTCGGTGCCTGGCGCTGCAGATCGCCCACCCGTGCTGAATGGCTGATTGGATCCATTTTGGCTTGATGGTTGCCCCAGGCTTGCTTGGGGTGGCCTGATTTGAAGCATGGGCTTCCGCCTTGTGCCAGACAAAATTTAACCAATCAGGCCTCCCGAGAACGGAACCATTCGCACTTTGAGTTTCTCGTGTTGTAGAACGGAGTTTGCCCGCATCCTCAACTTGCCAGCAAACCCCAGCTTCTGGCCGCGCTTGTGCTTGTGATTCGTATTCAATGCCCACATTTGCAGTGAACAAGTTGGCCATGGGGCATACCATAGCTCCAATTTGGGGTGGATGAACATCCATTTGCCCACCTATTTTATGTTCACCAGGGGTTTCCCGGGTTTTGACCCACAGCCATTTCAGTTTGGTTTATGAGATCGTTCTTCTAGATTGTCAATGCCAGCCCTTGGCCAGGCCAAAGACGGCCTGACTCCCATGAGAGTGCGGTAAGCCCAAACACTGTGGCAGGCTCAGCTTAGAGAGTGAACTTGAACAAGCCCTGTATTCGTTGTGTATGGCCAGGCATGTACGGATTACAATCCAAATTCATAATACAAACCTGCTGCCTTGCAGGTCATACATCTTCTTGCATTTGTGCAGCTTGTTGAATCTTCAGAGTAGCTTTATAGTCTGCAAAGAGGTACTCTTGGCTGTCGGATGACAGAATCACGAAGCTCATCTCGGTACCCGTTTTTACACTCGGATGACAGCATTTCCCAACTCCATAATTCGGATGGAATCTTACATTGTGGTATCAGACCCCATTTTGAAATGCCTGCGCCAAGCATGGTCTTTCCAACTTATGTCGTGTAGAAGCACACGAGGTCGACTCTGCGGCAGGCAGGGGCACGTTTCTTTGAATACCAGGAAGCCGTCAAACGTGGAGAGCAAATCAAAACTATGACGAGAGGCTGCCCCACAATGGCCATTGGCCCGCAAGGCACAGAGGCGCATTGCTTCGCAGTCGGCCATATCACTGCCCGTGCCAGGCGCTGTGTCGTCGTCACAAGCTGAGACAGGAGTGTGGAATGCTTGTATTGTGTTGTGTTGTGCTTATGCAGCGTATATTTGTGTGTGTTGTGTCTCGGTGAGCGTGTTGTGCGTCTTCTGTGTGGCTTTGTGTGTCCCTCAGTCTCTTTGTATGTTTTTGTGTCTGTCTTCTTTTGCGTCTCAGCGTCTTTGCTCTGTGTGTTTGTGTGACTGTGTGTTTGCGTGTGCTTCTGTCTCTGTGTGTGTGTGTTCTGTGTGGTATGTCTTTGCAGATGTGTTTGTGTGTCTGTGCGTGCATTTGTGTGCGTGTGAGTGTGTGTGTGTGTTGCTGGATTGTTTACTTGCTTGCTTGCTTGCTTGTTTGTTTGTTTGTTTGTTTGTTTAGTGGTGTGTGCGTGTGTGTGTGCGCCTTTGCGTGTGTGTGTGTGCCTTTGTGTGGTTGTTTGCTTTTGTTTGTTTGTTTTGTTTGTTTGATTGATTGATTTGGTGTGTTTGGTGTTTGCTTGTTTGATTGTTTGTTTGTGTGTTTGCTTGCTTGCTTCCTTGCTTGCTTGCTTGTTTGCTTGTTTGTTTGTTTGGTTGTTTGTTTGTTTGTTTGCATGTTGCTTGGTTTGTTTGTTTGGTTAATTGGTTGGTTGGTTGGTGTGTGTGTGTGTGTGCGGTGCGCGGAGGTGTGTTTGTGTGGTTGTGTCTTTTAGCTTGCTGCGCTTTGTTTGGTTTCTGGCCGCGGCAGGCAAAAGCCTGGGCATGCGTTTGGCTACACACTCGTATGCCTGCATTATTGTGTTTCTGTTGGCGACATGGTTCCTTCAAAGGGATGTGTTTCTGCTTCTTTCTTAGTGTTGCTTGCACTGCATTTGCATGAGCAAATAGTTTCAATGGTGTCTGTGTGGCGCTTGTGCGTGTGTTTGTTGCCAATGGTTTGCTTCCAGGTTTTGATCGAATGGCATTGGAACGCGTCCTGCGTCATGGTGTGCAGGCCATTTCCAGTCCTTAAGCATTCATTGCTGTCAGCCGTGCTTTGGTACTACAAATTCCCAGCAGAAACGAAGCAAATGCACCCGAGGTCGCTGGGCTGGCTCTCCTCCATTGGCGGGCCACCCAGAGTGGAAGACATCCTTTCACGCAAGCGGTTGAGAGCTTCCATGCAGAAATGGGAGGGTTTCCCGCATGACTTTGTTCACAAGTTTGGATGTGTCTCCTCCCAAAATGGTGCCAGAAAGGGGTTCCCTTCAAAAAAGACCCATCTGTGGCCGTGGCGATTTGTGATGCTGGTGCGCGAGAACCGTGACAGTTTTCAGGCCAGCAGCTGCCAGCATTGCCACATGCTCAGCTGAAGGATGGGCCAGCTGTTTCGCTCTCCTTCTGTCCTGGGTCCAAGTTCTGTTGCCGGAAGACTCTTACTGGCTGATGCCCAGCCGGGAATGAGGATTGAACCTGAGGATTCCCTGAAAGGAGACCATAGGGGATGGTTTGTGGGGGTCATTCCCTCATTCCCTACTGAGCACCAGCATAGCTTAGCCTCGTACTCCTGCCGGCTTGCGAGGAAACATTCAGGCTGGAAGTTGTTGCCAGCATGGGCCTGCGGACACTATCTTCAGCTTTGTTTAGCCCTTTGAGGGTCCCCACTTCCCAGCAATCCGCACAAACACTCCCAGGGAGGAAGCACATTTGTTGAGGAGCCCTGTTCCGCTCCCCTTTGAGGGCCCTGGGTCTCAATCCTTTCCGATCCGCTTTGGCGCTCGTCGCTCTTTCTGGGCCTAATTGTTCAGTCCGCCAATTTCGGAGTAAGAAATCTAAACTGCTGAACAGTGCCATTTCTGGAATTGTGTGAGTTGAATGGGACATTGCTAGACAAATCGCTAGTTTCGTTTTCTACATTAGGAATTGGGGACTCGTGAATATCATATTTGAGGGCGCTTTGTTCTCGGGGGCAGGGACAAAATGCAAGCGCCTTGCGACACGCCCTAGGCCTGATGTGCTGTCAGTCATGGTAGGCGCTGAGCTCGGGCCCCCGGAGTCTTGCGAGCAGACTGCTTGGGGCTGAATTGTAGCCTTGACCTCTGCAAGCTTCAGGCAGAGAGTCCCTGTGTTCATGTCCCCCAAGCGAAGTTCCTTGTGTTTTTGAGGCCAATCAGCATCATTTGGACATGTGCAGTTGCTTGCGCAATGCTGGCTGGGTCAAGAAGCGGCAATTCGGACGCTGTGCTCGGGGTCAGCACCCTCACAGAGCTTGGCCACTGAGGCCTTTGCATTCCACGCGGGCTGCCGCAGATCGGCAACAGCAGATTCCGCTGTCCGAGTTGATAGCAGCTTGGCAGAATGGTCCTGTTGATAGCGAGTGCAACAGGTGACTGGCCAACTAGCTGACTGCATGGCATAGTCTTTCCTCGATGCACATTGCTTTGAACAGAGCTGAAGTGATTGTGTGTTTGACGGTTCGCTATCATAGGCGTTCCAGTACACTAGAGAGAGAGAGGCAGAGAGAAAGAGCGAGAAACTCGGCAAGAAAGATTGAAGAAGAGAGAGAGAGAGAGAGAGAGAGAGAGAGAGAAACAAGGAGAGACAAAGGCAGAGAGAGCGGATTCCATAATTGTATCGGACATCTGTAGTTTGACAAGATTCGTGCAGGTTATCAGTTTGGATCCGATCATTTTGGACCTTTCTTTGGATTGCAACCAAACGAGTTTGCTTTCCATGCAAGTTGTCCGCTTTTGTTGGTTTTGCCCTTCGCAGATGCAAGACACATCGAGCATAACCGGAGGCTGTCTTGGCGCTGGTGGGACGAGTTCGATGCTTTTGTTTTGGTCCCACGTGTTCCTTAGAGACAATTTTAAACTGGCCACTAATTGACTTCCTACCCCCCCCAATTTAGCAAAGGTACTGAAACAACAGCGCAAACATGTCGTGGGTCTACAGCTTACGCATGTTCAATCATGACACGTGTGCACATGTATGTTTTGCCAGTTTCTTGACGTGTGTTGAGATGCAAACAGGCCGTCCAGGAGCAAGGGCATCAGATGAATCAGCACCGCCGTTTATATGCTTGAAACTAGACCCCATACTTTGTTTGCTATCGGCCTCTTTGGCAGCTGAAGAGAGTATGTGGCCAATACGAACAAGCGAAGTGCCTTGATCTAGCTTATTGCCATGGGCTTTCCTCTTGTGAATCCGCGTTTGGATTTGGTTTCTGTCTGAGGATGGCATGGAGACTCAGCTCTAGGCCTGCCACAGACCCAGCTCGCGGCAAAGGAAACCTTGTTGCTTACCGCGCCCCAGATCCAAGTTCCTTTACTTGTAGGAGTTCAGGCTGATCCAGTCGTATTTGTCAGAGCGCAGGCTTTTCATCGAGTCATTGAGGGCACAGGGGCACGTTTGCCTTGATGTTGACAGCAAGATGACAGCTCGTCACATATCTTTGTATATGCACATTATGTGCGCAATGTTTTGATTCGTTTGTGCTGAGCATTGTGTGAGGTTGTGTTGCAACTCTAGTAGATTAAAGCTGACACACTGATAGTGTCGCTTTACTCATATGTTTGTTGTGTGTGTGTGTGCGCGTGTGTTTATTCTTGGCCAGCCAGCAGTCTTTCGCGCATTTGCGTGGCTGACAAGATTCAAGATGATGCTTGAATTGAATGTCAGCGAATAGTCTTGGGTGCAGTCTATTTGTTTCCTATGTGTTTGTTGTTTGCTGGTGTAGCAAGCCCCTGAGCTGTTTCAGATACCGCGGGTGCTCAAACAGTGCGCAATGCTCTGCAAGGTCAGGTGACGTCTGACGCGCAGGGCCGCGAAGTTCTGTGCTGAGGGAGGCAGCTTTTTTCAGCAGATGCAACCATGTCAGGGTTGACAAGTTGTTAACACGTTGATTCGGCATGGCTTCTAGGCTTCCAAGCAGCTGTTCACCGCGAGAGGTGTCCCCCACATCTCACATCCCCGCTTCCATGCTTTATTCCAATCGCCGTCCTAGTTGTCCATCAACAAGGCACAGGATCAAAGAGCAAGTAAAGCAGCCACAGCATCTGTTGTCGACCTCCTGAACCTGATGACCTGCCCGTTGTGACGTGGTTGGCTTAGTTTTGGCACTGAAAACGTTGATCAAATATAGTGCAGAGTCTACTGCTGTTAATGTCTGATGGCATATCGTGAATTCCCAAGTTTAGTATTTTCTACACCCTCGCTCTTAAGCGCCTGTATTGCTTTGTCCTGCCGTGTGTGGCTTGTATCATGGTGGCCAAGCAGCAACTCCTTATGTTACAATGCAGGTGTGACGTTGAAAGAAATTCACGTGTGACTGCTATTCCGTCCCTGATTTGCAGTCTGAGTAAGGGGCGGTGCTGAAGGAGCCGACTCCCTAAGATAGAATGATCATATTGGCACTGTCTCACCAGTACTCTGGCATGGCCGACAGGTTGACATTTGCAAGAAAGCTTCAGATGGTTCAGCGCCTGCCAAGTTGTGCTTTGTTTTCCGACCGTTGTTATTTGGACATACTGAGGAGCGCAGCAATATGGTTTCAAGAGGCATGGCAACTAACGTATCATCGATGTTTCATGCGACTGTTCTCGCTTACTGCTCCAGAATTATTGAGGCAAGACCTCCACAGCTTAGCCTTCATAGCATGATATCTCATGGACACGCCTTTCTTTTGTTGAAAACTCAGATCAGAGCCCATGCACTTGTCACCTGGCAGCCAGAAATCAGGGCGAAATCGCGGCACAAAAAGAGGTCTTGAGCATTATTGCCCACAAGGGCAAGATCGTCAGGTGAAGCTGATTCGCTTCAGCTTGACCAGGTTTCTTTGTGCAGGTAGAAGGGGGCCAAGAGGCAGTACGCGCCTGAAAGAGTTTATCTTTTCTTGTAGGGAGTAACGCAGGAGCTCTGGTGCCACCTATGGCAAAGGCTCAAATCATTGTTGTTGTGCAAGGAAGCTGTCCGAATCGCGCTGAGCGCCGGTTCTCAGTCCAGTGTAAGAGGAAGGTTCAGCACGTTGCCACGACGGAGCGTGACGCGGGGTATCGCATGTGTTGCAGGGCAGAGTCTATTGACTTTGTTATTTCTTGCTCCTTTCAGGGCTTGGTTACGAAATTGAGTACTGCTTAATGCGAAGCTTTGTCAGAGGAATTCTTCGGCGATGTTGCGTGCAGATGGAAGCATCACTGATTTCTGGTTGGATGCTTCAATGTGTTTGTTGGGAACTCAAGCAACGACTGTTTTCAGGTTGGATGCAAGCTTGTTCCACACCATTCACAGGTCCAAGGCTGTTGCCGAGTTGTTTGGGGCTGTGTGTTTGGTGTTTGCATATTCAGAATGTATTCATTTGCATACCAGTACCGTTTGGCAGAGCCGGGGGGCGGAAGTTTCCAAAGAACATAAAATATAGAATTATGCTGATTGCTATTGTCATTTTATTTCTAAATGTACTTATGTTTATGTATGTCTTTAATTATTTCCTTTTTTTCTTTCTTTCTTTCTTTCTTTCTTTCTTTCTTTCTTTCTTTTGCCTTTATTGTTTCTTCTTCCTTTCTTCTTTGCACATTACCTCTATCTATTTGTCTGTCTGTCTATTCTCACTATCTGGCTATCTAGCTATATATCTAGCTATCTAGCGATCTGTTGCGAAAAGCGCGCGCGTCCGTGCCAACGGGCCCGTCACCGGGAACCCGCTCCGAGACCGCCCCAGTCAGGCGTTGCGACCGAGGTGGTTTGCGCACCTGCCGAAGAGCCGGACTCGCTCACGGGGCCAGAATTGTCTGCCTCTTGCTTTGTCCCCAGTTCTCGCGATTTCCTCATTATTCATAGCTTCTTCATACATGTTTTGGAGACAAGCTCAATTAGTTTCAGTGCTACCAAAATTGTCGTAAAACCTCCTGTGATTACTCAGAGCTGGTTTGTTCATTCAAGAGTAGCGACATGAGTCCAAAAGAGATGTGCCATGCCACAATGCTGGCATGTCAAGGAGTATCTGCAACTGACAGTAGGCAGCAGGGCTTATGTAGATGGTTCAATCCGAGACTTGTGGCTCCATGGAGTTTCGCGGTTTTTGGAAGGGGATGTGCTCGTTGGGCGTTTTCTTGCCATGGCCACTGGCCACCGAAGGACCTCAAGGTTTGGCTCATTGAGATCAACTCCTCGCCGGGCGCCCAACAAAAAGACCTGCGGAAGCTTCTGCGAAACGGAACTGCCGGCCACAAAGGCTGGGCCGAACATCGACTTTACAATTGTTGGGTAGGATTGAGCCAAAGGAAGGAACATGTTGCACTTGAGTTTTCTAGGGTGTTTCTGCATTGAGCACTTTCCACGCTCATGTTGCTGTGGCGGTGCCGCTTGCGGGTCATGGACATGTGGTTCTCCAGGGGAGCCAAGCAAAGGTTGTCGTGCAGTGGGAGAATGGAGCTCAACAGATTCATGGCGTTCGCACAGAAATAGACCGCGTGTCGGCAGGAGTTGAACGAGTTGGGGTTGGTGTTGCTTGCAAGCACCCAGAAGCCAAAGCATACTCTATTCGGGCTTGATCTGGTTTTGTGCAAGCATCATCTATTGTGTTTTTGTTCCCCCCCTGTTTTCCTTTTTTTGTTTATGTTCTTTTCAATTTATTCGAGAAAAAAAGTATCCGTTTGTTAAAATTGGAATATTTGGAGGAATGTTACTAGATCAGAATATAAAAAAGGGCAAAGAAGAGATATTGTTTCATTCCTCTTCTCGAGAGGAACTAACTAAAAGAAAAAAAGGAAGTAAACCAAGAAGCAAACTTCCACCTCAAATCTTCTTTTTTTTTATGTTCATTTCTCCGATGTTCTGCCTGTGAATTTCATTTATGATGTGAGGGCAACCGATCAAAGGGCTATTCGCTGCATTCCAAAACGTTCAGGAAATGTGTTCATGTCAAAGCATTCCTGGAAGAAGAGGGAGCGCTGGCTGCCCCAAACACTTTTCACAGGTACAGGCGTCCAGGTGGGTGGCCTGGAACATGGCAGCTCAGATGGTTTTCTGGGGTTGCTATGTGATTAGCTAAAGCCCCTAGTTGCTACGCAGAGGATGGCATACGCCAAAGGAAAGGGTGAGTTCATAAACACAGTAAACTTCCGGAAAGGGGAAGGGAAAGAAACTGATACAACGGAGCGTATCAATTTAGAACATGGCTCACAAAGAAGAATCAGGCTCCGTGTGATTTTCCGGCGTGTGTCACCTATAAGAAAACTGATAAAGGAATCATCATGATTCCAGCAGAGAATCATACGTGGTCCGAATGCCCAAAAGCGAGCAACAACAATGAAAACCAACAAAGCTCCTACAATGATATGAAAGCAAGCATGAACCAGAAAACCCCACGCGATGAAGGACCTAGAGCCTAGAGCCAAACAAAGGGTAGCATGTGTCCTAGAACCAAACATCCAGACGAAAAGACAGGCAGATCCAACAGGGGAAATGGCATTCAGTGAAGAATATATTTTTTATGACTGAAGGAAGGTGTGAAGATACCAACAACGAGATGCACTTGGCCTCTTGTTGTAGCATACACTATTCTTCCCGAGGCACAAGCAAGGCTTAATAATCCGTCCCCTGGTATGACGGCTCCTTTCAGTGACAGCACCATTCAGAATTCCAGCAAAGCAAACATATTAAAAACCATTCCAAGAAATCGAACACATTCCACACGTACGCGACCACTATAGGGATGAACAATGTCGGGACACGAGCACTTGCAAACATGCAAGAAGTCAAAAAACATTTTTGTTAAACAAAAGTCGCTTAACAAACACAATCACATACAAACAAGCAACCGAACAACAACACTATAGAAACAACACGAAAGCAATCACACATGATGAAACAAAGCAAACCGTTTTAGACCAACAAAAGACAAACAAACACATTCAAAACAAGCATCAACACTCCACAAAACGATGTCAAACAACCCCCATAATGATTTTGAAGGAAGTTGACGTATTGTGAATACTCCCTGCGAAGCCCCATGAGTGCCACTCCTACGAATGGCTGTAATGGCGCTATCCGCAGAAGATAGAATTTATGCAGTCATCGTGACATTCTTCTACGAGACTAGCATCAGAAACGGTTACCCGAAACAGTGGCCACAGATAGCTTTGCTTAGGTTACACCTCAGAGACACGAAAGCACTACTTGAAAAGAGCAGGGTCAGCGCCAAGCATTTTCGCCTCCCGAAAAGCTTGAAGCGAGGCCTGTTCATGAGTCTTGCTGGAAAGATTCCACCCTCCAGAAGAAATCTACTGTATTTTCATTGGTTGGAAAGCACCGTTCAACAAGCAGTTTGCAGTTGCTAGGCCAGACCTGTCATATTCAACCTCCACGACCAAGCAGTTGGTGAAGCAGATGATCGAGGAATGGCCACGCTTGTCCACTGGTCCTTTCTGAGTTTAAAGCCTCGTCCAGGACATGATGGCAGTGGTGGTGGATGTGGAGAAATTTGGCTACAGGCACAGACATCTTTGAGAGTGATCGGGGTAGCCAATCCTCGGAACTGTTGTCCATGGGGACCAGTATAATTCATCTAGCGAGCACAAAAGCAGGTCGGCATGTTCATTGCAGCTCGTTTTTTGACCCTGACTGCTGGCTAGACTCATGAGCCGCCAGAATGATCAACACACAGCGTCTTTTCGTAGATCTTTGACACTGCCCAGTTTCTCGTGTCCAGGCTTGACCGGCCGAAGCGCAAGTGGGGCAGTTGGCCTGGGCCTTGGCGTCGGGGAGCCGGCATCCGCTCGTTTCCTGTTTCACTCGATTTGACCATTTCCATGAGCTTTTCCTAAGCCTTTGTTGCTTTGCACGGACAGCTGCTATCGATTGCTGGGCATTGACTAGCTTTAAACCCAAAAGGATGGAAGAAAAAGGAAATCTTTGCAAGCGTATCACGCTGCTTCCTTCGCATCTTGCAAATCTCCGTATAGTGGGGCAATGAGTATGTTTCAGAATTTAGGCTTTAAGCACTTTGACAGCTGCTGCACTTTGTAGAATGGTATGAATACCGCAAGCTGGGCATGACTCAAGAAGCATGAATCAAAAGGATCTTTGGTAGGAGGGCTCGGCAAGAGACAGACAATCATGTCGCGGTGTGCCTGCGACTGAATTAGACTTGCCGCTCTCCAAATACCGCGCATCGCTTCCCGAGCCACAGACTGAGCGAGCCCATTGAGCGATCGTGACCCGACTCAGTCGACTGAAGTCTGGGGGCTTTCAACTCCTGGAACCTGCCGTAGCCTCAGGGCGCCTGGGGGCACCGCACGGAGGTTTTGTGAGACACGGTCGAGCGTGGTGTACCATGGTTGGTTGTATTGGCGCTTCTTTCACCAAAGGGGAACCGCAAACAAGCGTTTCACGTGTGCCAGACTAGAACATCAGGGGGAGCCTCAGTTTGCACCACTAGTTTATGTGGTGCCCGAATTATTTTTGCGAATGTCAAGAACACACGAAGTGCAAAAAATGCAGCGTCATGATGCGCATTTAGGATTCCGATGAACTACGGGTAAAAACGGTATGTTTTGGGGTCCCCAGTTCCAGGTTTGGGTTGTCCAGCATGGTGCAGTCTTGTGCTTTTTTTGTTCGCTTCTCGTGGGGGAAGGTCATCAGCAGCCAAGAAGTGTTCCAGGATTATGTTTTAAGTGAAGGATTCAAAAGGGAGCCACAACCTGTTCTTCTTTTCCAAAAAGAAGTGCTTGCTGACTGAGGCAGGGGGTCCCGAAAGAAGCTAGAACAGAGGTCGGTGGAAGAGATCGCTAGTTTAGTGCAGGTTCCAAATTGGGCTATTCTAATTTAGCCAATTTAGTATGCCCCCCCCAGCCTCGGACGCGCGGGTTTTGGACGAAGATGGTTTATTACTTAGGGAACCTTAGGGGGAAGGGAAGAGATTAATCCAACATGAACCATTTTTGAGGGTCATCTTCAAATGGCATCAATGCGTGTATAATATGATGTTTCGAGGGGTTGCATGTGGCCTCGAGTTGATCGCGTTTCCGCAAGGAGACCAAGACAGTATGTTTGAACTTGTCGTTTATTCATGATTTTTGCTAGAGTGGCACACGGAACCATGCATGTGACTTCTAAGCGAGCAAACGCAGAGCCGAACAAATACGATTCATTGGTTGCCTATTCCCGAAGGTTATGTTGGCTAGCAGTGCGTAAGGTGGCCATAGTTTCTTGACATGTGCATATATAATATATGTGTTTGCCCTCCCACGCACAGTGCACACGGGTTTGAGCAAACATGTGTTTGGCATTTGTTTTGCACCACTGTTGGAACTTGTTCACGTAAATTGTTTACTCTACAGTTTGACAAGGATTCCCCAAACCCAGTACTTTTAGAGGAATCTCCTTTTGGGGACCCCTTTTTGGGTTCCATGTTAATTTGGAACGGAGTACACTCGAACCAAGTGGTTGGGGCTTCTCGCCGTTTGGGCACCCTAAGTCCACCAATTTTGAGGCTGGCCAAGCTGTGCCCAATTTTGAGGTGCGCTCAGGAAAGAGGGTGCGGTTGGCCTTTGCTAAGTTGCTCCAACAGCTACCGTGACCTTGAGCTTGTTGCGTGGCACAAACCAACTGAGTGAAGCCCTCCGCTGCAGTCGCATTGGATGCCATGGGCTGTTTTGTCAAAGACCGGTGTAATCATCGAACTAGGCGCAGGCTCGGCCAAAGGCGCCTCCCAGGCTCGGCGCCGCCGCGAAGAGAAGTTCCCGAAGCTGCGCAAGGCGCCTTGCCGTGCGTTTGAGTCGTTCCGGCGATTGAGAGGCGGATCAACATTCGCCTTCGGCCCCCAAATGGCCATGGGTCACTTTTTTCCCATTTGGTGGGAACCCATGTTTTGTGTGGCTTTTTCAGTGGTCATCCCATCCCATTTATGCAGAAGACTTGATGGTCTTTGGTCACCCAAGGTGGAATGAAGAGTTGCTCATGGATTTTCGGTGGCGGAGGTACCCTGTCTGAAGATTGCCGGTGCTCCGCATAGCGCCCCTTGGGAACGTGCCCCAAAAGTACAACCTTACATACCCATGACGTATGCCCCATAGATGGGTACACCCCATTTGAAGAACATATTCTGTTCTGGCCAGCCCCCCCAAGGGCACGTAGTTGTTCCCGTGAAATTATTGCGATGTCCAATGACACATATTTTGTATTGTCTTGAGTGTGCAGCAGCACGACATCCTTGTGGCAGCTGATCGTTGATGCATCTTTGAATCGCAGGCGTGGCAGGTACAACAGAACGGGTCGTTCAACAAACGGTGGGTGAGTGGCTGAAGCATTCCTTACGTTGGGTTTGTCCATGAAACTGCTTGCCTGGATCATGAGATCTGTGCTGGTGCTAGCAGGATTCATAGTGGGAACTAGAAGTGAGCACCACGGATTGCTGGTGCTTGACAGGATGCGCAGTACTTAGTCTCCTCCTCAGACGGGCTTCATGGCAAGAGCAAGTAAAGCATGTGTGCAATGTGCATGTAAAACATGAGTCCGCGCGCATAGGCCGAAGGCCGTGGTGTGCGGCCACATTTCGCCCCCCGAAACCGAACCTTGATCTCTAAATTCCGCTGGATGCGAGAAGCACAGAATCTTGATCACTTGAGCCGCAATTTCTAGCGGGGAAAAGAGAAAGTCAGCGTTTCGCCTAGGCGAAACACACATGTACAACACAAGTTGACCCCCCCCCCCGACTACTTGCTCGTTCACTTCGTGTGCAAACGCAGCCCCACTGGAAAGAACACAACGTGTGTTTCGCTTCAACGAAACGTTATTTTCAAGTGAACCCATTTCACTGATTTCCACCCTAGAGTTTCCAAAAAACACCCCAAAGCCCAGCCCACCCAACTCTCCAGCTGCTTGTTCGCTTCCCGTGCCTGGCTGGAAGGTAATGACCATCCAGTCAGGCCCAAATTTCTGGTGGTTGAGTGAGCAAGAAGAGATAGGTAAACACCACATCCACCCAATCAAAAGACTCAGGCGATGTGCCCGAGTCCATCAATCTATTTGCCTGGGCTGCTTTTTGCGAAAACCGGACCGCATTGGAGAAATAGTGTCGTCGCTTGGGCGCCCTGTCCCGACCCGAAAGGCCTCAGCCGGTCGTCATGTCTATCCAACAACGGTAAAATATGCAGAGTTGGCCACCGCCTACGGCGCGTGTGCAACAGCGTCGGCCACTTTTTAGTAGCTGGTTCTATTACCTGGTTAAACAGGTATGATAGTAATCTCATCCAAATCATTACAACCATGGTGGTAGAACCGAAAGTCAATGGGTTTTGGGTTGTTGGCTAGCGATCCTTCATAGCGGCACAGACCGCATCAAGCGTTTAAGCGTCAAAGGGCACAGCTCAAGTGAAATGCATGCAATTAATAAGTCAATGCGGTTGCATTGTGCTGGGCTTCATGGAGTCAGCTGTCAGTTGCATGAAAATGGGCCAGCGGGAGCTTGACTCTTTGCATCTCTCAGAAATCTCTCGTGAAGCCTTCCTGCCCAAGCGCTCGCCCGAGGCAGTCCAGGGCACCGGCGTGAAGCTGCGCAAGCCAAAGAAAGGCGAATGCTGCGCCCTGAAAATGCACTTTGTTGCATCGACACAGCCACCTGCCCATTTGGATGACCAGAAGGGATTGCATGCCCATAGTTGCGAGTACTTCCGCCCAGTCTTACCGAGTTTTTCCGAACAGTGATTCCGACTCCGCCCGGTTTTGCTGAGTTTTTCCACGCAGATTGTCCGGATTGGTTCAGCCAAGTTTTCCGAGTTTTTCCCGCCTTCCGCCCAGTTGTTTCGAGCTTTTCCCGCTTCTCCAAGGTTTCCCGGCCAGCTTTTTCAGAGTTTTTCCGGCCAGAGTGGTTCCCACAGTTTTGTCGCATTTTGTTTCCAGCGCCCCCAGCCAGTTTGAGCTTACTTTTTTTCCGCTGCTCTATATTGCCACGCCTAGTTGGTGTAGTCGGGGCTAACACCATCGCGGCCCAGTTCTTCGGAGATTTCTTCTGTCTTTGCCGTTCCGAAGTTTGCCGGCTCTTTCCAAGATGTCTATCTCCCGCAGAGTTTGTCAATGTTGTTCCAGCACAAAGCTCACCACTTTAATCACCATGCTTCAGTGTTGCGGATCGATCCTGGTCCTGGCCCCCAACAGTATGCAATACACATTTGCGTGTATATATATATATAATATACAACATGCTTGTATGCACGGCGCAGTGTCCAGCTAGTGTGGGGCGACAAATGTCGGGTGGAAATAGCACTAAGCTGGCAGAACAGTACGAACAGTTGCCATTGTTGAGCTGTATCGTATTTGATGAGCCAGCAAAGCATAGCGTCGCATACTGTGGCATAGCATGGCAAAGCATGCATGGCCCATTTCCCCGTGCGCAGCGGATTGCGTACTGAGAATGCGACCTGTGAAGAGTAGCGGTGCCTCTTACATCCATCCCAAAGCAAGTGGCTATATAAGGTAGCGTGCAAGGATTCTTAGTGAATTCAAGCAGGAGCATCAGAAACGACGCAGTGCATGCACTCATTGAGCCTGAGCGGCACGCAATCAAGGCCAGTAAGAAATCCGAGTTCAGTTTGTGCGGTCACGGAGTTGGGTTGCATTGAACTGGGCAATGTATCTAGGGCTTGCAATCACCTTTGGAAATGCGTGGTCTCGACAGTGCAAATCTGTGTCAAACGCATCCTCTTATATCCTCTAGCAGTATATAACTTCTCAAGCAGCGACACTGCGGGCTTTCCAAGAGAACCTTCAGCCGTGCTTTCATCGAGTATTTTTGTCGGCCGCGCAGCAGAGTGTAAGGTCCCAGGGGACACGATGCTGAGGATGACCCACGATACAGTGAGGGCCCTACTGAGCTCGAGGCAGCAAGGCCACTGAGCAACCCGGTCTGCGCATCCAGCTCTCTTGTGAATTTGGTCTTCTTGGTGTGTATACATGACGCTACGTCGACGGCTCAAACATGTTGTTGATTTCCAAGCGGTACGCTTCCCTAGCTTGTTTGAGACTCACGATTGCGATACCAAAACTATCCCATAAACAATAAAGGATCATTTCAGACAACCACGGTGAAGCGCTTGCAACGCCTGTGGCTTATGAAGTTCAACGGGTTCAAGTCACTGAGATGAGGTGCTCACCGGCTTTCCTGCGAAGAACTGCATTACAACTTTCTTAAGTGGCTAGGCTCCAGAATGGACACTAGTCTACTCACTGGCATAACCTGTTTTTGCATGTTGTTACTGTCACTTCTAGAAAAGCACATATTGCCAGCTTGCCGTGTAGGTGCCTTGCACGCCCTCACGGTTGCAGAGAACGCCGAAGAGGACCCGGAGGCAAAGCGAGAGTTGCCAGTGCCGGGATTGTGCTGAACAGTGATCGATGCAGTTGGTGTTTTTCCTGCGCTAGTTGTTTGTATAGGCATGGCAAGAACTTGTCAGATTGTGTGGCTTCATTGTTCTGTTCTTTGTCCTGGCTTTGTGATCAAGGAGAGAGTTGGCAGCCGTTGCGAAGGCTGTGGAAGAAGATGAGGATGGGGATGAGGACGAGGAAAGTGAGGATGAGCAAAGTTTCTTGTAGATATTGTTGTTGAGGATGTACACAGAGCACTACGTAGGCTTGGCCCAGTGCGTTGTTCGTGATTGATTCGATTTAGCTTTACTGCAAGTGCGCTCTTGGAGTCGTTTGCATGTTTGATACGTCATTTGGAGGCCAGGCATCGGCAGCAAAGACTTTGGCAGCATTCGCTCCTGGCCGAGCCACGAAGTAGCCTGGCCGCGAAAGCGCCAATAACTTTGAACCTCAGTGAGCGCCCAAAGATGGAGAGCGCACTCTCGGTAGCTGTTTCACTGTTTGTTGGTGGAATTTGAGGAGCGCAAATTGCATTCACAAACAGACAGGCGGTAGATTCACGATGCCATCCTATCCTGAATGCGCCGTCGCGCAAAGACGCTCTCAATGTCAAACATGAAATTATAGAGGACAAATTTGTTGGGGACGGGGTTGGGCGCTACAGATTGTAGCTATCCTTTGCATGAAGACCACGACATTTGACGAGGTCAGCAGATTGCATCTAGGAATCCCTGAACATTGATTTGAGTTTGTTGGACAGAAGGCTTTGCGAGTAAAGTCTCCAAGTCTGGATGGACCAAAGTTCATGAGTTCCTCGCCATTTGCCGCTGCCCATTAGCAGATAGAAACCCCTCTTCCTGCACAAAGGCGCTTGTCTCCAGTCTGGAGCATGGTCTCGCCATGGTCCAGCTGTTTGCATTTTTCGCCAGGAACTGAGTGCCAGGTGGGCATTAATGAAGACCTCAAGGAAAAAGACGGATGTGCTTCCTGCAGCCCAGCTTAGAGCAAGAGAGGCCAAACACCCAAAGAAGATGCCATAGGTACAGCAAGTAAATATGGTTCAGCATTCAATCTCAAAGTAGTCATGTTTTTGCTCTATGCTTGTCGCTTGTTGCATTACAGAGGTGGGCATAGCAGTTTGCAGCGCAGGCCCGGATCGCGAGACGTTTCAGCTCTCCGCATGTTTGAGGTGTAACCTAATATAGATATATATATATATATGTGTATGTGTGTGTTGTTTTTTTTTGGCACCCTGTTTGGGATCGGTTTAAAGGGATACCAAAGGGAAACCACCAGGTTTGGGTTACCCGTACTTCGGTACATACCCACGGCAACTTGCTGCAATGGGCTGGCTCCCCACAGCCAATCCTGCAGGAGACTTCCAAGCTGATCAAGCCGACTTGTGCAAAGGCGGGAAAGTACTCCAAGCCGTGTCTGCGGGCAGTCGGTTGGATTGGTTGGATAGTTGGTTGGACACCGCATAACACTTGATGGCTGCGCAAACGGGAACAGCTCAACAGCAGGATAAGTTACACCAACCGACGCTTCGGCATTCTCAGATGCGTGTATTCTGAAAGCACGATGAACACAGCTTTGGCTTCCGGGCATTGGTCCTGGGCATGCCGCCTGATCAGGCCTCGCAGCGGATGAA
>CAUJNA010003428.1:415000-486474 GCA_963377175.1 Effrenium voratum
CATATTGTGTTTTTTCTATTTAGCAGACGCGTTCCAGCGCCTGGCACAAAGGTAATCATGCTACTATTTGTAGCCCCGCTGCTTCACCGCTACCTCAGCGCGGTTCTTGCCATGCTGGACGGCAAGGTGGGGCTGCAATCATGTGATACTGTGGATGGAAAAGCGAAATCCAATTTGCACCACTTTGAAACCATGGTTGAAACCATTGCTTGTTGGTATTTACCAGGGGATCACCATTCCAGGGTTTCTTGGGTGGTGCGAATTGGATTTCGTCCATCCACAGTAGCTACATATTTTGATAGGTCGTGCCGATGGCAATGAGACGAGTTGAAGCATTTCTCGGGGTTTCGAGTGGCATCTCTGACGATCTGAATGCCCCGTTCGCTTTAGGTTGCCTTCGTTGCGGCAGACCTGTCGTCATTGATCTTTGAGAAGGCTTTGAGACTGCCAATCGGCTCGATGTATCATAGCCACGTGGGAGATTCTGGCTTTGCAGCCAGTGGAAGCTCTTGCTCAAAGGCAACACTTTGCATTGTTCGGGTCTCAATGCTTTCTCGGGTCTCAATGCTTTATGGCAATGAGCCACACTTCTGAACAGGGAGGTGTCACTAATGCAAAGACAAGTTACTTTGGGAATGGGATTTTGTGAAGCTGAATGGCGACTCAGGTAGCGTCGCCAAAACCATGGTAGCCGCCGTCACAACCGAGTGGCAGCGATTATTGAAAACCCTGGCGTTGATGACTGCAGCTCCCATCTCAGTGCTTGCGCTCCTGCTTCTGATGATGCTGCACATGCGTACAGTGAGCTTCATTTGCTCCTTGGCCCTATTTCAGCATGTTTCGATTTCCGGGCAACGTGCTGCAGTTAAGTGCTGCAGTTGCGCTAATGTCCAAGTGCCATCCCTCAAAAAAGTCCAGTGTACTCTAGCTTTCCCGCAATTGCATGCAATTGCTTGGCGGCAGGCATGAGTTCCCTGATTCCGGGCTCCATCATTGCCTTTCTGGTGGTGAAGTCTGCCATTTCTTTCCGCAACGAGTACTTGTCCTGGCAGGGCGAAAGGCGGCGCTGCCTCGGGGCCCTAACTTCGAGGGACCCGCAGCTGCTGGAGAGGATTCAGCATGCCAGGGACCGGGAACTGGATGCGAACCAATGGTATTCTGTGATGCTGGGCTTGCTGGTTGCCAACTTGCACTTGATGGTGTGGATCATTGTGGTGGCCAGCATATACCTCAGCCTCTTGCATCAAGAGACCTCGGCGAGGAAGATGTGGGTGGTGCTTCAGATCCTTGAACGCATAGAGGCAACTGCACCAGAACTCGATCCATGACACGGGTAGCAACCTTTGCCGAATCAGACAGACGAGCTTGACTGGGAACTTCACAAACCATGCCAGGGTGAAAAGACCGGTTTGCTGACTTGGGCTTCACGGGGATGGTTCTCTACCTGGGAAGGGATCCTTCAGAACCTGCGCGCTTTTGGTCCTGTGCCCTCACATCAGCGTATCCCTTCCCGCGGACAAGAGCGGACCCCGTAGGCATGTTCTGGGGTAAGAAACCCCTTTGTATCATCCGATCCCTCCCCTCTCATTCGTGCCCAGTTTGGTGTTTAATGGATACAAACGTCCTTTTCTTTGCCCCCTTTGCTCTTGTACCACACAAGTCTCTCAGATGGCACACAATTCACATGGAGTATTTCGGTGGGAGGACTAAGCTTATAATAAGTGTTCAAACACAAAGAAATATGTGTGACGTTCTAGCGCTTACCCTTGTCTTTTTCCTCCTACCCCATTTAGTGGAAATCATTTCGCATATGGTGGTTTTCTCTTACCCTCTCAACTGACTGACCCCTGCCACTCGCTCGATGTTTTTTCCGTGTGTCCCGTTCGCCGGTCGACCTGTCTCAAGGTGCGTCACCTCATTGCAGGCCTCCACAAGTCTGGGGCTCGCGGGGCTGCGCCGCGCGCTGGCGGTGCCCGGCGTGCTGCACAGCGCGGAGATCTTCCTCCGGCAGCCGGAGATGCCGCCGCCCGCCGCTCGCTCCACGAAACGAAAGGGGGGATAACCCACTTGAGCCACAATCAAAACCCGGGTAGATGGAGGTTGGTAAGGGATACTCCCAGCCATAAATAGCTGCGGATATCCGCCTTCTTAATTCTTTACATAGTTCTGGGTAGACCATTTTGATACCGGGTTTTGATCATGACTCATTTCAAGGGAGGTCCGACAGAAAAGAAAGCGAGTTCGAAGGTTGGGTTGGGGCCCATTTGTTCTCAAGATTGGCTCAGGGTGATTTGTGTATGTGGATAATTGGACCCGGCTGAAGCCATTGCTTGCGCGCCTCAAGAGTTTCCGACGAAGGGAACCTTCTTTTGGAATGGGTCTGAAAAGAAAGACAAAGAACACCAACCACGAGTTGCCCCCATATCCCCTATACTTGGAAATTCAATCCATTGGCAAGTGGATTTTCTCGGCAATGAAGGGCGCGGGAGGGTCGTAAGCAAGACGACACTCCTGACCAAAAGTATCTTTGCAGGGTTTGGGTGGCGCGAAAACAGCACACCAATTAATTGTTAAAACAAAGCAACCGAGTCACAAAGTTAGGAACCCCAGGTTGCAGGCGTTTCCTTTACGAACTGAGATGTGGGATCTGTGGTTTTTCAGCATAAGACACGCAACCATGTGTTGAGTTTGAAACACTCTTGCCTTTGGCAAACAATGTTATCATTTCAAGTCGCAAGGGTCCGAACATGTGCCATTGAAGGCATCCGATCAATCAAGCGCAAACAGGGTGTTTATTTTTACGTGTCAGAGAAAGGATGCTTGGACTATAACACACCTAGTTCGGGTCCGTGATTCTGCAATGCCTAATCGAGCATGGCACATATATGTGGTATGACAGGGAACCCATGTTCTACCCAGGCAGGATGAGTTGCGGGCCACGTCATCAACAGTTGCTCGTAGGTTGTTAATGGTGTGGTTCTGTGAGGAACAAGTCAGGGCGCTTGCTGCACATACTTTTCAAGGCGGTCCATGTATGCAACATCAAGGATGTGGTTTCACTGGAAGGGATTCCGCGCCGGCATGGTTTTGATTCAAAATGGACTTGACAATCACACGAGCATTTTTTCTGAAATCTGGACAAGCAGGAGTGGAAAAGCTGACAAAGACAAGCAATCCCGGGCACCAACCGTTATCATAACTTCCCCCCTCCGCTTGCGAGATAATCTATCAGGCGCTGTGTTTGTGTGGGTTGAATGCAATGCTGGCGCGAGTCCTTGTAACATGGGTATCAAGGTGCCACTGCCACAGAGCGGTACGCCTATTGCCCGCATCTCTGGAAGCTTCAGCTACGAGGAAGAAGGCCAGGAGCTTGCCGGTAAAGCTTGGCTTCTCAGACTAGGACCTTTTGGTCTTTCCTCAAATCAGAGACCACCACACATGGCCCGATGTTCATGATTCTTCACCTGCCAAAAACCGCTCCCAGGTCCCCAATTCAAGCAAATTTGCTGGTCAGTTCTGTGAGCTTGTCAGCAATGTCTACTGGGCCATTACTTTCTCTTGGGAAAGCTCACAACAGACATGTTTGGTGAAGCGAGCTCACATGACATGTACTTGCTTGGGTTCCATCACAGCATATTCTAAGCAGTCTAGAGCGACTCTGGATGAGCCTAAGAGAGCTATGTCAAGAGGTCATTTTCCAGGGTTCCAAATTGTTTTAAATCTACAAAAACAGGATACACCAAGCCCCGTATGCTTGTGATTTGCACCAACTGAAGTTGCGCGGCAAGTTTTATTTGAAGTTGCCATGAGTCCAAAGAACCGCTGATGTTGACCAGCTGGCCGGTGCGGTTTCCCTCATCTCACTTTCTCCAGTGACAAAGTCTTGTGCTCGTGTGCACTTTTGTTGCGGTGCTTTTCAGGCCCGGCGGTGCTGAACTTGGAGCTGGCCCTCACCAAGGGCGAGCGCTTGCTGGTGCTGGGCCCGCCCGGTGCAGGCCTCTAGCCTATCCAAGAGGATGCAGGGCTTGCTTAGACCCGGTTCTTCTGCCACAAACATGGACAAGTCAGGGGATGATCACACTGGTGCGAAGCCTACCACAGCAGCTTCTGCGTTATGGCCACAAAAAGCAGAGTCAGATTCGCCCAGACTGGTTTCAAAAAGAAATCAAGCTAGCTTTGGTTGGGGTTGATTGCGCCGTTGCCGGTTCGGAAAGACCAGCTCTGACAGCTGGGCTTGCCTCTTTTCTTTCAAGCGGCACATACAGCTGAAGATGCAGTACAGCTTAGTGACAACGGTGCAAGCGTTCTTGCTGAGAGGAAGTTTGTATGAAAGTCATTGGCCAATCAGGCCAATTACCTCCCAGATGACTGGAGACCATGCATTCACACATTGACTGTAGTGCTGCTAGCTTGAGTTAATTGCGGACCTGTGTGCGGCAGAAGAGTTCTTCATGTTTGGCTAAGCTACAAGCGACTCCCGCGGACGGCATACCACTAAGGTGAGCCAACATGGCGAGAGCTATCAAACAGAAACCATGACTGTTGGTATTGTTTGTGGTTTCGGCTGCCAATGTCTTTAGGATGTGCCACGGCCATGGTGAAACACAAACGATCGACTAGCGCTCAGATGCCGAGGCAAGAGCGCGCTGCTGCAGGCATTCTTGGGGGAGCTTTTCCCTTGCGGCCTCTCCTGTGTAGCTTGTGCCTCACGGTGCCTTGGCACCCAAAACTTCACGACGTTTGAAAGTGATTGGTAGGCTCACAGATTCACAGGGATCCTTGCATTATAATTGCACCTGAACATTGCCTTGTAAATGGTGGTTTCCCTTTATTTTGGTGGAACACGCCATGTTTCAAATGGGCAATTGCAACATGTATCTTTCAAGGAGCCCTGATTCAGCAGATGAAACCCACCACAACTTGAGACGATGGCCATTTCCCAGGTGAGAGGTGCGCTTCACACAGCTCAGGTCCTACTGCGCTCAGAAGCCATGGATCGTGAAGGGTACGGCCCGTGAGAACATTTTGCTCGAGGATGCGGCTTCGGCTCAGGACCTCCAGGGTGTGGACCGGCCACACTGGCTAGGTCCCCAGTAGTCCCCTTTTACCCTTTTTTGGGGGAGAGTTCCCCTACTAAAATAGACTACTACAGAAAAAAGGGTACCCTTATTCTAACCTCTCCACTGGAGGACCTAGCTGGTGTATGGTGTTTCCCTGTGACGAATTTCCCCCCATGATCGAAGACTGTCCTTTTCTGGCCGAGCCAATGCTGAGACTTATCCTGGATTTGGCACAAAAGTACTCCATGTGGGGCGTTTGCCAACCCCCCCCCCGGATTGAAGGACCTCCTTTTGGGCCCAGCAAAAACTGGAAACTAGTTCGCCGCCCATGGTGAAGCATTTAGCCATAATCCGCACGCTTTGTATTGGTAATTTTACTATAGGAAAGGTTTAATTCCCCCAGTCCCAAGGGCAAAGCGGCTGCCCCCGGCTGGCACAACAAGAACCAAAAAAGGGTAACCAGTTTGAACAAGTAAGAAACCCTGAAGAGCGCAAAGTCAAGCAGCATGTAAAGAAATCAAAGGCTCGACAAGATCATGAAGGGCACCCCTGCAAGGCTAGTCTCCCCAGAATACCGAAAAAAACACCAGAGAGCGGAGGTTGTGAGCAGGCCCCTGTCAAGCTTGAAGGGCAGAGGCCGGCCGCATGCGGATGCCATGGTGCTCCTCAAAAAGTGTTTGATATCATGCTAGTGTTTGATATAGATCGGATTCCGCATGGTTCCCTCGTCAATTGTTTTGGTTTTGACGTGGACTTCCGTTTGTAGGGCCACATATTTGCAGACAACAGGAGGTTGCGAAGCTGGACGTGCGAACGGCAGACCTGATGCACTTGGGCATCAGCAGTTCTTTGGACTCGCCAGTGGACGGCAATGACTGCGTGCGAATTATGCTGGCGAGGCTCCTGCATGCACGCCCGCCTGAGCTGATTCTTGTGGATGATGCTTGGTTGCATCAAGCAACCAGCAACCAGACTTCTCACCAAGAACGGCATGCATCGTGTTGCGCGGTTACGCTTTGAGTTCCTTGGTTTTCGCGAGCTCCTTCACGCCTTGAGGATATTCTGGCAGAGTTGCCTGAGCAAGAGGCAGAGGAGGTTCTGGAGGCCTTTCTGGCCGCTTCGTCTTCTGCCTGCATCGTGGCGAGCTCGCGGCCCTTGTGCTGCTTGGTGCAGTCTTGTTCGATTCGCACACTGGACGGTTGATGGGGGCCTGTCTTCGACAAAGCGTGAGGCTTGATGTCTCCTGGTTTGGGCAGAGGGCAAGCAACTGGTCTAGTCAAGATCAGAAGAGACGTGACAGACAGCTCGAACTAAGCCGAAATGCGCCGGCGAGTCAAGAGGTGGCTTCATATCATTCGATATTGGCTCGATGTTCATTTTATGTTGCACAGATCATGGTGCACATTGTGGTTGAGACATGCAGAAGCAGACACGGGTCTCCAGATGAGCAAAGGCATAACCACCAGCACAGCATTGTTTCAGGCACTGCCGCATTGCTCTCCTGCATTTTGCGATCGATCCCAATGGATAGCTTTTAGCAGCATTCCTAAAAGGTCAAACCTGGAGAAGCGCTGCTCCGCGCCGAAGTCTTCCTTTCACTGCACGATGTGTGTTTTTCTTTTTAGGGTTCTTGTGCCTCGTCGTGGTTTCTTCTGCCTCAATCGACCTACTTTGTTATTGGCTGGCCTGGTTCGGTTGGAACACTACTTGGTTGGTTGGAATATTACAAGTGGTCAGCGAGTCGACACCACTCAGAATGCAAAGCCAGCGACCAATTCGGGGGGAAGCACCAGACACTGGATTCCTTTTGACCGCGTTGCCCAGGCCCGCACCGCTTCGACCGGGTGTTGCAGCTGCGTGGCGGCTGCATCGAAGGCCAAACACAGGCGGGTGAGCGGGTGAGGTCGAGCCGTGGCCGTGCGCTGGATGTCGCAGCCTTTGACACATTCACACGTTCCAACGTGTGTCTCCACTACCATGCGGAGACTTGGCAGCTATCTCTTGAGCAAGAATCTTTGGCCAGTCTGCTTGAAGCCACTGATGATTATGGTATATTTGAGGGTTTTAGCGCCATGAGTTTTTGTTGCCACCTGCTGAAGTATGTTTCAGCGGATCTTGCTTCAAAGTTGCATGTCGTACCAGCTCGCCACTCCGCTGAAAACAAGCCTGGCTGCCAAGTATTCATTCGAGCAGTTCCATAAACCCTGGCAATACAAAGACCCCCCGCAAAAGCCAAAACGCAGGCCGCGAAAGCTTGCGAAAACTTATCAAGTGCCTAAAGAAGGTCGCGCCGCGGCCCCCCGAAAGCCTGCATGTTGATGGTGAGCGGGAGTTGTCTTACACAGTCATACATTTGGGGCGCACTCACTTGCAGAAAGGCCAATGGCCATGGTCAGAAGGAACCTGCAGCTTCTGAGCTCATGCAGTCCAAATGGTGTGTTTCAAAAAGTCGACCGCGAATGTGCCGACAAACGAAACATGGGGTCGCGAAAGCATCGCGAAAGGGTTCGCGAAAGCAAGTTCATAGTACCGCTTTTGACAAGAGTATTCGGCACAGCTCAATTTTGCAATCAAAGTTTCCGTGAAGGTTTGGTTTGCCCCACAGAGAGCCTTTGATTGGTTGGCCATGCTTGTCGGATCAGCCATTTGCTAACCATCTTGCATTCAGTGCGTGTACTGCTCCACCCGCCTCGGCTTGATGGCTTGTCTGGTGGTGTCATGCGGTATTTGTTTGGCCACTCCTCTGGACAGGCCCAGCCAGAAACTGAAGCCTCCGCTCGGGCGATGCAGCCACTGGCCGTGCTGGGAAACGCATTGGAGATGGCTCAGAGGCCAGAGGATTGGCGAATCGGAGCCGCGGCAAAGTTTTGTCGACAGTCATGGGATTTCCGAGCGCGGTGACATAAGGTCATAAGGGCGTTGCGAGGGCCTTTTGAAAGGCGTATGTTTTGCGGAAATCATGCCTGTTGATTTAGTTTTTGTTTATTCTTCGCAGGAAGCATCGGTCTAGTAAGGCAAGCACAACCTTTCCTTGCACTCACAGGTGTAAGCGAATGGGCCATTTGTGACTGGGGATATGAACTTGGTGCTCGAGAATTCTTGAGAAGCTGAAATTGTAAGTTCCATCTTAGACTTGGGGCGGTCATAGCTATGTCTGTGGCAGTGGGAGTGCATCATTCTCTGTCAGCTCAAGGCATTCCATCCCGTCTCGCCAGTGTCTTGATGTCACGCGCTTTTGGCATCGAGCAATTTGGAATTGCGATGCGTGTCCCATGTTTGTGAGAAGCATGATACTGCAGACCTGAACAAAGGAAAGCCGCCAGACCTGTCCCTCTTCCAGCTTGCCCTGGTGTGGCTCCAGAACAGCGGCGCTTGCAACCTTTGGCTTTGCGCCATTCTGGTGCTACTTCAGCGACTAGTCCAGCTGCTTGGCTTTCATGAGTTGCTTCTACCCAGCATTGTGAGTGTGGCAGCACATGAGGCATTGGACTCCCTTGCGCATGCAAACGGGAGTCAGTCTTAATTGGAGTGTGTATGGCTATGTGTCGTCGGCCCAGGCTTTTGCAGCTTTTGTTGCTGGCGGCTTGGGGCGACCAAGCCGTGCAAAGTGACTGCGACCACCGGAGCTTTGCCACGAGCATCCGGACAGCACATATGGCTTTTGGAAATCCAATGCATTGTTTCCCAAATGCAGACACAACCGATGACCGCTGCCTGTTCTCTCGATGCTCCTGTTTACGACTTATCAAGCCAACCGCAAGCGAGTCTTCTTTGAGATTTTGTTTGGCAGTGCTTAGCTTCAGCCCTGATTACCATGTCGAATGAGCAGGAATTGTCAACAGATCCTCTCTTCATCAAAAGGGAACCGTTTGCAGTTCGTATCAAATCAGTAGTATTTGATGCGGCAGCATTCTTGTGTTGTGTCGAGCAAACAGTTTTTGCAACAAGCGGCACGACAACAGTGGACCTTTGCAGGCACTCAGACTCTGGGGGCGATAGTTGGCTGTGTGACCAAGCCTGATTTTGAAGAAGTCCCAGTTCCGCCACGGCACGGTCAGGCCTTCTCGCGGTAATGGCATGCAATGCCTTGCTGCTGTTGGCGAGCGAGTGGGCAGGGAGCCGTGTGGCCCACGCGTCGGGAACGGCGCTACATGGGAGGCAGGAAGAAGACGCAAGCTAAAATCAGCGACGGTCCACTACCATTGGAGAGTGAGGATCACTCACCAAGATCCAATATTAGCAGGGGATACAGACATTTTGAGCGGGGCTATCAAACGTATGATGCCTTTGCCTGTCGGCTTCAGCGTGATTTAGGTGAAGGATACCGATACTTAGTGGATTTGTTTTGGGCATGCATTCTTTTTGCATCACTCGGAGTTCGCAGACTTTTGCTCCGTACTATAGCCGATTGGAGACTTGCCAGCTAGTTCCAAGTTTGAAAATATTCAAGACGCACTTCCCTGAATTTCGCAGAGAACCAACGGTACGCTCAATCAATGGCAAATTAGATTGCGCTCCAGCACTGCAGGATCCACATTGTAAATAAAGACGGTTGTCGCCCTTGTGCCGCCCATGCTGAAGTGTGTAGCATGTAAATGTGTGTATTTGGTGGGCTGGCTCAACCCGAAAGCTAAATCAAAATGCTGGCAGCAGGACCAAACTAGCCACCTATCCACCTATCCAACAGAGCAGAACACCCAAGAGAAACACTGCCAAGCCTGACAAAAGTCAGTCCAACAAAAACGGCTCCAAAACAATCCCCCGAGCTACGTCAATACCGCGCACTGGATTTGGCCAATTTAGTCCTTTTAGTGGCCAAGATCCCTTCAGAATCATAAAAGTGTTTATAGTAGTCAAGAAAAATCATGCGTGAGGCAGCGCATTTCTTTTGGCGATTCTGCTTTGGGCACAATTGTCTTGAGCAGAAAGCATTGGCGGATTCCATTGTGTGCAAGACCTGATTCAAACTATGCAAGTAAGCATCACTCGGAGGCTGCTGTCAGCACTCGACCAGCAGAAGGACCTCAAATCTGCACTCCATGCTTTTGATGATCTAGATCAAGTGGACGGCTTGGTGATCAGCGTGCTAGCAAGCATGAGGAGCAGGGATTTGCAAAGCCACTTTGCAAACAAGTGAGAGGTGTGGAAAACCGTCGCCATTGTCCGTTGAATTGTGGAAATGCGGCGGTTTCGGAGCGGTGCCATGCAACGAAAGGCACGGGATGTGGACCCTGAAGGAGCTGTTTGGGCAGCTTGTTCCAACAAGGCTACATCCTACTCATTGCGCCTCAATGGCTTGCTCTCACCGTGCTGCTGCCTGGCACAAACAAGCCGCACCTGACCGATGTGTTGAAGCTGGCTTGGTATTGACTAGGGGTCACTGAAGCTTGTGCAAGTGCCGAAATGCACAGCAAGTCAGTCGGCCTTATCATAAATGCTTGCGGATGTTAAGCTCTATTGAGCGTTGCAGCGTACCCTGTAGCCATCGCTTGCTTGCTCGATTCATGATGAGTGACAGTATTTACAAGGCACCCACGTTCTTGCAGCCATTTCCAAGTGCCCTGTCAGCTGCTGATTCTTTTGCTGCACGCCACCTAGTCAGGATAGATGTGTGTCGGCGTTGCCTGATGTGAAGCTCAGGTTGCCGCTCTACATTTGCATCATTTACTTTGCCTACGTTTACTTGAGATCTTCTTTGCCCTTGGCCTGCGCACGTTCCGAAACTTCGCAGCTTCTGGAGGACAGCCTTGCAGATCCAGTCCGCGACTGAGGGTATGGCAGAGGGGGGCAAGGAAAACTGGGCTTCCAGGTGGTTTGTTCGTGTTAACTTTCTGCAAGTGTGACGCTGTTGGCTCAGCAAGCGTCAGAAACTTGTGGAAATGATTGGGTAGCTTTACTTTGGCTTTGATGTGCTTGAGCCGATGATTCGCTGACATGCCTCACTGTACCTTGTCAAGCAACGAACGCACGAGCAGGCATGCGAGCTTGACTTGAACGTATGTGTTCCTGCGCAATGTGCACTTGATTCAACCATGCTGCCAGAGCCAAGTGACGTACCAGAACATGAAATGTCATGCTTGTTGTTGGGAAACATTTTACATCTTTGCTTATTGTGGTTGAGTGGTTGAAATCCAACCACTTAACTGCTAAAAGCATATACCTGGGAATCCCAAGGTGTGTAAAATTTCCGCCTTTTGAACGAAAACCGCATTGTTCGTCTGGGAACATGAATTTCTGCCTCCAGGCGTTTTTGGGGGAAACTGACTTTTTGCAAGGTCAAGCTGGTCGATTGATTTTTACCAACGGCGTTTTTCGCCAATCAAACGGCGGTATGTGGCGATCAACCGGCGTTTTTGGCCGTTCACAGCAGTCCTTGAATATTGACGAATTGCTCCAACGGCGTTTCGGGGGGCAAAAAGCGTTTTTTTGCAGCAACGGCGAAAATTAGTGCAATTTTTCAATCAGCGGCAGAGATTCAGCACCGCCGGGCTTTCCAGGTATGTCTAGTTTTTTCTCAATTTTGGCTCCCCTTCCAAGGTGAACCGTTCGAGGCTTCGGCGTGTCTCGCGTCCAGGTCTCGGTGCGTGGCAACCGCCTCACCGCGTTCTTCACCTCGCGGGTGGCCAGCGCCAACGCGAGCACCGCGCTGCGGCTCTGGCGCGGGCCCCGGGCTCTGGAGCTCGACTATCCCATTGTGGGGTTGGGGGGAGGGGGTTGGGATTGGGTTGGGGGGGGGGGGCATCAGCTGCGTCCCCCAGTAGTGCCCTTTTACCGGTTTCTTTTTTGGGGGGAGGGTTCCCCTACTAAAATAGACTACCATGACTACCGAAAAAAGTTGGTACCGACTTATTCTAACTTCTCTGAGGAGCTAGTCGACGAAGAGGTCGCTTTGCAAGACGAGATTCTGCTAGATAAACCGAACATCTCTTCCTATGGCCTTGGCTGGGGACCTTTGAGATCCCTTCGTCCCGATGGATCTCAGCAGCTCAGTGTGTGTATAATGCTGTCATCAGCAAATGTAAAGTTGCTGAATACTTTTCAAGTTAATGGAATCCTCACGCAAGGCTTTGGCCGCCCACCGTGTATTTGTGCAGAGTCAACGAGACGATGATACAACTGGGCCAGACAAAGGCAGACACCCTGCACCGCCAGGGCCGCACTGCAGGCTTGGCTCGTGGATTCCCAACATCGAAGATGTAAGTGATCCAGCAAGCAGCACGCTGCATCACAAAATTTAAATCAGGCTTCAACTGTGTCTCAGTGTGTTGGTCAAATTGTTTGAGGTTGAAGAAATGGATAGGAGTGAGCAGCGGCTTTGAAAGTGATTCGTGGCCATTGGCACCTCTCGGCAGCGCCATGGAGACTTGGCATCTGCCGCTGGAGCTGAAGCTTGGCCTTCAGAAGTTCTTGACTCGAGCCTTGCGCTTTTCGCGCAAATCAAAGCGGCGAAAGAATTTCTTCTCCGATCTGGTCAGACTTTTCGCTCGGCAATTGACAGGTCTAGCAGCTGGATCTGCATGTTTAGCAGGTGATTCTGCATGTTGCTCTTGCTTGCTCTTGTTTGGCAGGTTTGTGCAAATAAAGAGCGATAGGCTGTCAACAGTTTGCCCAATTTGTATGCCGTCGATTGCTGCAGGAAGTACTCCCATGGCGTGGACTCGTGGAATGCTCGGCAGCAGCCAGACCACGCTTCTCAAGTAGTGGCTGTGATCCGTGCTGGCCAGGAAAGCGGGAGGGGGATATGAGTCAAGGTCAAAATGAAGCCACTAGGGGATCGCAGGTTTTAGTACGTGTTTCCATTAACCAGGGTTCCGTTTCGGGTCCTTTTTTGTGACCCACAGCCTAATATGAGTCAAATCAAGAACGTGAGGGTGTCTTAAAGCAGGGTTAAAGCCGTGAATCTGTCGTGCCAAAAGGCGCAGCTTCATCCCGGTGAGTTTGTGGTCAACCCATTGGTCGACACAGGAGTTCAAGGTATTGGAGAAGCATGGCGACTGGTTGCACGTGGACCTGGACGGCGTGGAGGGCTGGATGGACTGCAGGCACCAGCTGGGAAAGACTGCTGTAGCCCATTACGTCGGGTGAAGGACACGGGCAGTCACGGGTGTTCTGACTGCGCCAACCTAGCGCCCCATGTCCCATGCCATGTAAAGTTGTGCATTGCATGCCAGAGGCATACTTGAAGTCCAGTCTGCTACCTCCCACGGCAGGGGTCAGCCCAGATGTTTGTCAGGCTGCCAGTGGAATATGGCCACCAGCAAGCCCTGGTTCCGAGGCTTGGGCATGCGGTTGAGTCATGTGCCACTCAGCAGACAGGTTCCTTTTTCTCGGAGATTTGCACTTTAGTTGTTACTAGCAGTTGATGAAATTACGTTTTGTTGCAGCTTTCTCTTGGTTTGATGTATGTTTTCTGGCAATTGCACCCCTGATGACCAACGAGCCAGGTGTGATGTGCAAGGATCCATGCCTAAGTATGGGGCAGGCAAATCTAAGATCTGCAAGCATTGAACGGTGCATTTGATGTTTGGTTAGGCTTGGGGTTGGCTTGCCTCCTAGGACATTTACAGTCAGAGAATGCGTGGGCAGCTATGAGATCCATGATGTAGCCACCCGCATTTCACCTGGCAGAACCTGGACTATTCGCAGCAACACATGAAAGCTTTCAAAACACCGGATGTCATTTCCGTTGATTGAATGGTTCAGTGAATGCTTGGGCTAGGTTTGAGAAGATGTGCAGATGTTTGAGCTGATGAGCTACAGTGTGTAGGCATCGTAGGCGAATTTTGCCTTGAGGAATCGTTGTGCTCTGAGCCTTGGGGCTCTGTCCTGGTGAGTCCTGAGACTCCCGCCTTGCGAGGAAGCAATCCAGCTTCTCTTGCCGCTCATTGCAACGAACTCTTAGCACTCAGGCGGGATTGCAAACCCAAGAACACAATCATGCGCGGGCCGTGCGCGGTCGTCCATCAAAGTGCACATGACATGAGTTGCACAGGCCGTCAGAAAAGCAAGTTGTTGATGAGGTTCGGCTGGAACCACGTGGCCTGCACTGCCACGATATCTTTTTGCTTTAAGTCTTGAACTTCACCCACGACGTCCAAAACTGTACTTGTACTAGCTGCCTCAAGCAAACCCCTTCACCGTTATCTGTGGATCTCGACGATCTCAAGCCACTTGACAAACCACCAGGAAACGTCAGCCCAAGCCTTTGGAAGGATCGTGTGCGGGAGCTGCTGGCCCAGTACCGGGAGCAGCGGGCCGCATACGAGCGCCTGTCTCGGCAGAACTGCGGGCCGGAGCTGATGCGCGTGGCTGTGGCCTTGGAACCTTGGAACAGAAGTGTCATAAGTCATGTGTATCTCACGGTGTGCTTTTCTTGTCTTGATGTCATATTTTTTTTTATGTTTTTTTTTTTTTTTTTTTTTTTTAAAAAAAATAAATAAATATTTTTTTTCGATTGCTTGCATCCTTAATGTCTCTTGTTAGTTCAACCTTGGGCCTGCGGATACAACCTTTGAGGGTCCGGGGAAACACGGCGTTAAGTCTTGACTTGTTGAGTACCACTGCCACCCAGCCCGACGAGCCAAGGAGCACACTGTCTCGCATTTAGACGTCTTGGGCGGCCTGGCGGCAAGATATTTTCATAAGGCACTATGCGCTCGAGGGGCCGGGCCCGTCCGTTCACAAACTTAGAATGGACGAAAACCCCCTCTTGCCATCACGGCATTGCACCATAGCGATGTGTCATGGTTTGGATTTATCCGACCAGATGTCAGTGGTCAAGGGCCATAGTAAGCTCACTCCTGAAACGGAGACCTGGCCGTTGGGGCCCACCGAACATGGCCACTGATAGCTGTAGTGAAATGGAGGCCTCAGCAGGCCATCGACATGCCAAGCATACTTTGTGAACCCGATAGTTTGCGATCAGAATGGGCTACATTTCTCAGAGATTCTCAGAGCAACGTTCTGCGAGGCATCTCCCCAGACGATTTGCACGCGGAGGCAGCGAGAAGCGACGTCGGCGAGCGCTTGGTCGCCGAATTGTGCCGGACCTCGTCGCACCTTTTGATTGCAAGCCAGATCCCGTCGGCATCCCCCTGCATAATGACTTGAAGGCTTATGCACTGTTGAGATTACAAAAGTGGAGGACGTGGATGAAAAGCTATCATCATTGCGTGTTTGGTCTCCAAAGGTTATATCAGATTGTAGAAAGAGGTGAGGTCCAGGAGGGGCTGCCGCTTCGATCACGACCCAACCTTGCCCTGAGTTGCCAAGCGAAGGTGTGCCCAGCACAAGAACACGCTCAATCCCCTCCGCCCCCCAAAAGGGGGCAGGTTTGCCTCAAACTCCACGACAAAGCTTGTATAAGGCAGTTTCTGCGAAAGGTGCACAATTGTTTTGCCAGGTATGAGTTTTACCTTTGTGCACGCTTGGAAGTTAAGCGAATCGTCATGGGGGGCGCTAGCCATGCGCCAACCGCTGGCCGGGCGCGTACATTAATTACGGTTGAATTGTTGTTTTAGCGCGTGCGCGTTTTCACATTTCATTCGGGGATCAAAAGACTATGAGTATTTTTTGGTGTTCCAGCAGCTGTTTTGCTGCCAATATTTATGTGTGTTGTTCCGGGAAGTGTTTTTGCTCTGGGAGACTTTGGCGCTAGCGGCGCTTTAGCGAGGCGCCAACGATAGTTTGAACCAGACAGGCCCGCTGGCCCCTTGGGTTTTTCTGATTCAGGGCTGAAGCAGGCAATGAGTACAGCGGAACTTGCGCTGCATGAGCACATTGGAAGAGTGCGAGCTAGTGGGAAACGTGCAGACTTTGACCTACTTTCTTCGGTTTCTGAGCATAAGATGTGCTGAAATGTTATTTGTCCGGCATGAGGTGGCACCTATTGAAGCCGTGTCTGCTGGCACGAATCTTGAGCTGCGCACCATGTTTGTCATTCATTTAAAACGTCAGCACATTCAGAAATATGATGTGATCAAAGTCCTGGATCAGCTGCCTGCCGAGAGGTTACTCCAGAATTCTATTGTTTGGCAGCCTTTGCTTCATGCTACAGTAGCCAAGCATGTGAAGCACATGCTTGTGTGTTAACCTTGCAAGTTTGGCACCTCCTTGCTTCCAAAAGATGTGGGCACAATGATGCAGATACTCGCTTCACGGTCGAGGTATGAGCACACCGACTTCGCAAACCCTCGTTCTGAGTCTTAGCCGATATTTGATAGCCGATTTGCTTCATCCATTTGGCGGACATGCCCGAATGCCTTCGAGACAAGTTTCTTTGTGGCAACAACTGTGGATGTTTGGAATCTACTGCAACTCCACACAGTCTCTCAAGTTGTTTAGAGGTGGACTTTGTCGGACTCCACCCCCATACAGAACGTTTTGTGTGCCATGTGCTTGTGCTTGCCATTTGCCATACCGAAGCGTGAGGAGAGCTGTTGGCTGTCCACCTTCTTCCAGAGCCTTTGGCACAGCCGCGTCTTCCACGCCGCCTTCGAATTCCTCCAAAGCCCGGCGCCGGGAAGCGCCTTGCAAGCGCTGCAGCGCACCTGGCAGATGTATCAGCGACTCAGACAGTGACGCATGACGCATTGTGTCCGAGTACCCGATTTAACCCACTCGGTAGACAGCTCGGATTTCTGCATGCCAACAAGTTTAGGGCACTCCCTGAGTTCCTGGACTTGTTTTGACTTTGTGGGAAGACCATTTTCGTGGTAAATAGCAAGTTCAGACTTTTGGTTGGCCCATCCACTCAGGAAGTGAGTCAATGGGTGCTGTGTGTTGCTTGTGAAAAATCATAGGAACAAGCAACACACAGCAACATACCGTTGATTCAATAATCTTGTGGGAACGGCGTCGTTGCGTCTTTTTGGGTCGCATCAGACCCCTCGTTGCGTTTCTTCGAACTCAGGGAGGCGGCGGCTTCTGGCGGCCTGGTGCCCGTGAATGAGCTGGTGAAGGCATGGGGCAGCGGCTCCTTGAAAAAAAATTAAACCGAGGTCAGATCCGGGGGCAACATGGACGCCTTTGGGTGAGCAAAGGCTTTGCTTCTCCGCAAAATGGACCCGCGACAATATGGTGTTTAATAAAAGTATGTATATATATATAGATTTAATATATGATGTTTGTCGTATCACTCCGAGCTTTAACAAATTAACTGCAGGGTTTGGTGCCAGTATGCGAACACAAGCCGGCAGGCCAAGGGCCACTCAGCTTACACCGTGCCATGCGATGCCCAGTTGGCTTGTTTCAGTTTGGGTTTCCTTAGGCTTTGGATTGGTTGGGTCGGTTGTGGGTTGATTTGGATGGAAAAGATGATAGGCTGATGGGGTGAGAAGGAGTTGTACCAACGACTAGTTCGTCGGGTGGGGTGAGTTGGGTGGTGGCTGAGTCGGTGTGTTGAGGCGGGCGGGAGTGTGGTTGGGTTGATGTGCAAGCGCGAAGCTGGTCAAGTTGCCAGGGCTGGATCTTGGCTTAGACTTGCTTCGGTTCTGCCTTGGCCTGGAGAAGCTGCGTCGCAAGCATCGCTTAGCCGACTTGTGCAGAAGCAAGACTTAAACTGCACGCTTCTCTAACACTAGCATCCTGTACCATCGGTTTCTTGCAGCACTTTGCCACTGAGGCTATGGCGACTGCGCTGAGGCGTTTGCAAAGTTCCACCACGCAGAGGCCGGCAGAGAGAGAGAGGGAGAGGAAGAGCGACTCCACAACCCTGTGACTCATATACGCTCATATACGTGTGCAAGACGCGACCTGTCGCGTAAGGTGGATAAACCTTTGGAATTACTTTGCCATTGGTGCTTTGTGCTCAGCTTAGGGAGAAACGAATGTTCAGCGATGTTTTTGGCAGCTTGTGCATTGGCCCACCCAAGTCTGAATGGCAACTTGAGATACAGGTAAGAAAGAATTGGATGGCACTTAGGAAACCTACGCCAACAATCCAGAGTGAATTCCAAGTTGTGATTGGGTGCAATTGTTTGTGCCCTAAAGATCGAGTGGGCTCTGCAAAGCTGATGAACACGCGCGCGCGATGGCGCGCGTGCGTGAGCCATGTTCTGCAAAGTTGTTCTCGAAGAACAATAGGTATCTCAACCACAACCGCAATCGCACATGTGCTACTTGTTGGTGGATGTCGCTTTATGTTGCGTTCACGATCATGCCAAGATGCAGAGTCCTCGTTGAATGCTGACCAGATCACGCACACATTCTTTGTTTCAGCGCAGGGCGCTACAGAGCAATCAATCATTGTAGACCATTGTGCCAAAGAGGCCAACCATGAAGAAAGCTGCATTTAGCCTCACACCGGCGAACCGTCCACAGCCAAGTAGCCACACCAAGGTATGCTTGATGCATCTTTGTTGCTGCTCTTTTGACCGATCTGGATTGAGATGTTTCTTTTGTAGCCTTGAGACTCTGCGCTTGCTCACGACCTCTGATACGGGATCCGGGCCATTCCGCGCCCGTTTTTGGTTGAGCCCTACCCAGTGCCCTCTGCCGGCACGTCTTTGGCGTCAGGACCTGAAGGCCTTTGCCGACCTCTTCGCCTTCGTCCCAGTGCCTTGGACGGGCGGAGCCCCGGACATGGCGCAGCTGCGCCTCAGATCAAGACGCTTCGCATGGGTTACTCACTCGGGGTGTCAGAAAACGGAGCCGAATGTGTACATGTTATTCACTGACCTCCGTTTTATACAACCACCTCCTTTTTGACACAACCACAGACCAACAGGTTGAAAATTATTGAGTGCACAAACTGTCTGCATTGTATATTCGAAGAAAAATATACCCCCACACACACACCCACACAAACACACACCCGCCCACCCACGCACGCACGCACGCACTCACTCACTCACGCACTTTCACTTTCACACCTTGACATGCAAGCAGTTGCTGACATTTGTTACATCCCGAAGTTTCATACTGCTGTGCACCGTTTGACCCCCAAGCCCCAGATGCATGCGTGAGGGAGTCAGCTTGGTCAGGGAGCAGCTGGTGGAGTCCGTGGGAGTGGCAGAGACGCCGTTGCTGGTGTTGGATCTCGCGCCACTCGCACGCACCGATCCATCCATGTTTGTTCGAGCGACGCGGAGTTGCCCAGGTTTCCACCCCTCACGCCCGCCTCGATGGAATCTTTGGCGCTGACGGTGAGACCACGCGCCTTGGGCGAAATGGGCACGGAGCACGCGGAAGGAGTCTTGAAATTTCTGAGTTGATCGAATGTTGCCTGCGGGCGGTTGACCTCACCGTGCTATTCTTGGGGAAACACGGAATGTTGCCTCCACCGTGTACATGGTGTCGTTCGGACTCAAGATCATGATTAGTGCATTGTCGAGGTAATTAAGACACTGTTTCAGACATAGTTGTATTGACTTTGCACCCTCGTGCCGAGGCCGCATTGGTCATGACCTGATGCTTGGCCGCATACAATAATTTCGGCTGCCTGAGGCTGAAGGGAGACCAACGGACAATCAAGGTAATTTAGACAATTCGCCTTGTCACCAGGCATGAGTAGTAGGGCCATTGGACGGACACGTGATGTACTTGATATTGCATCAAGATCGTGCACATGTTTCCTGAGGAAAAACTACAGGATGATATCCATGGGCTGCTACATGGAGGACCCGGGCATTTGCATGTTCGACAAAATATATTTCAGTCAGTTTCGAGTCGCGGACTAATTCCGATTGCCTGAAGAACAGCGGTTGCAAGACTCGGATGCGCATCTGAAATGAATGTGCCAGTCGGGCCGTCTAGTCTAAACTGTTCATATCGTGCTCGGCGCCACAATTCATCAGCTGGCATTCCGCTGCAAATCAAGAGGCCCCATTCAAAAGGCACAACACATGGCGTGTTGTTGGCAAAAGCCTGCACACATTGCGTGAGCAGATCTGAACAGTGTGCTGTTTGTTTACAAAGAGTCACGTGTCAATATTCACAATCATCTGCTGCAAATGGTGGAGCACCTGTTTACCAACAGTTAGTGCAGGTACATAAGCTGCACAACTGCTTGTCAGTACGAAGCATTCTGTGTTGGACCATAACTCATGTCGAAAATTGGAGATGGGGACGCAGGGTGTCAAGTGGAATCCGAGCGTCCGCATGAGGAAATAGCACACTACGTGGTATACTGCCGAAGCCTGTCGAAGCCTGATGAGTGGCGGCTCGGATCATGTTCTTTTTTGACGCGAGTGAGACAGGACATCCATTGCCCTTTGCCTTTTGCGTGTTGATTCAACTGCCAAGCGTGCCAAGTAGGTGCAAATCTACAAATTACTATCCCATGCAAGCTTCCGACATTGGTTCTACTTGAGCAATTTGACAGCACATGTTACACCGGGTGCTTGTTCGTTGTTCTTTTGCCTGCAATCAATGTACCGTGAACGGTCTTGCAGCTTGCCTCAATTCATGAAATGTAAAGTCTTTCCCGAACACGCAGATTATCGAAATTCACCCAAGTCTGTTGCTAGGGCTACGGACGCTTCATGATTCTCTGCTGGAAAAGAAGGCCTTGGAACAGAGCTGTTGAGCTGACCAATTGAATGGGCCAACATTTGTTTCAGCGGAATCGGCCATTGTGGATACCAGTAGTCGGGACATTGGCAGGCACAGTTATCTCCTACCAAACACGTTACAGAACCCCACCATTCGGTTTCTGAGAAGACATCCAAAAAGAGAGATCGACCACCAAAGGCATACGCAGCTAGTACAGCGCAAAGCGGTTCTCATGTCAAAAAGGTGTGTGCATGTTTGCGCCCTTTTGTAGGCCTGATTGTGGACAACTTTGCTTGCTTGGCTTGGAAGCTGCTTATCCCGACAATTCCTAGAATTTATCCTATTCCCTGGGCCAAGAACGGAAATCCCGGTTGAATCAGCCATGGGCGTATGAGTCAATCTGGATGCCCTGCCTGAGGATCTTCTTCAATGACCTGCCGCGCTTGGCTCGGGGAGCACCGCGGAGGCTGAACGAATGGGAGGCTACTCGGCACGGGAAACCATGGCGAGAGTGGCTTGAGTGAATATGCCTCGCGGCAAACAAAGTCATAGATTTGCTGGCGGAATCTAAGAAGATGCCAGCAAGATTGGATTCAAGGCAAGTTTGTTTGACAACTTGGCCCCTGATGCAAGTGATTCCATGAAGCAGAGTTTGATGCAAGCCCGACATTCGCCAGAATGGTGTTAAGTCATCGGATGTCAAACGAGTTGAAATGATTGTCGATCATCTGAGCTGAAGGACGTGGCGGCGACTTGCAGCCGGTATAGCACCTCTCCGAGAATGCTGCTCTACGAAAATCCAGAGGCATCCCTGGCCTTCCTGAAGAAGCGCCTGCCCGCACGGCCCTCAGGAGCTCTGACGAAGAGATGTGGGGTTCATGAGTATTCCCTCGGCCCCTCTTGGTTAAAGGACCATGGAAAACTTGTACCATGTGGGAAATATAATATGTTTAGGGGTTTTCCCCGATGGTCATCCCATGTAAAGGACCTTTTGATCAACCCCCACAAGGCGACCACGTCACGTTGCAATTTCCTGTGGTCACGGTGAGGGTGTTTTTGAAAGTTGCAAGTTGCATGCAAAACAAAATCAGTTGTCACTCTGTGTGATGACCGAGATTGAGCAGTGAATCCGTGGAACCCCATTAAGACAATCCAGCACAGCTGAAGACTAGGTGGTTTTCCCTGTCCACTGCCCGTTTTGCCGCATCCAAGGCAGCCTGATTCCATGGGACAGAAGGACCAGTTGGTGCTGCTTCTTGACACGGCGCAATGAGCTGATCGAAGTTCTCACATCCCCTGAGCAGAAAGGTGCAGGAGAGGTCCCAGAAGATAGCGAGCTCGCAGCTTGCCGAACCGAACCCTTGACCACTCAATGAAGTGGAGTGCGCATGAGTGTGGGGATCGCCACGGCAAGTGTACATTCGCGAGACGTGGCATGTCGCAGCCCGGCGCAGCCTTGCTAAGGCAGAACAAGTGCTTGGAAGGATGCAGCTTGCATCAGTGGGCAAGCGGTTGGCGAGTACGTTTCGTCAAAGTTGACCAAACTAGATGTTTGGAAGAACATGGCAGGATGTTTTGCAAGGTAGGACACTCTCAGCACTGATCAATGATGGGCAACTAGCACATTCGCAACCGCTCCCAGGATGTTGGCAGCCAGAAAATGCTGGATTGGCTTCCGAGTGGCGCTGCCAGCTCAGTGGTCGTTTCTTTGCTCTGGCCTCTTCTCGAGTGTCATAGGCCAAGAGCCACTTAGTCGAGGCCGTGAATGGCTTGCTACTGACTGAAACATGTGGCAAAGCGTCGACACCACAACTGTCAGAGCAAAAGTCACCATTCAGGCAGGTGACAAAGCTATGATAGTATCAACAGATCGTCTTTTGCCTCTTTTGGAGTCCTGAGCCTGTGTGAAGAGTCAAGCCATGTGTGTAACTTGGATGAAATCGCATACTTTATGAGCTCCAAAGCGCTTTGGGTTAATTGCTGTGGTGTTCCTCAAAACATTACGTGGCTTTCCAGATCTCCCATACACAAACTGCACTTACACACATACTTCAATCATTAGTTCCTTGACGTTCCTTGAGCAGAAGGGGGGGTCTTTGAGAACGAAGAATTCGGAGTAAGAAGCAAGGTGCCAGAAGAAAAGCCCACGTGAGCCACGATCAAAACCCGGGTAGATGAAGGTGAGGAAGGGACAATCCCAGCCAAAAATAGCTGCGGATATCCGCCTTCGTATTTCCTTACATGGTTCTGGGTCAGCCATTTTAATGCCGAATCGGTTTTGAGCAAGTGACTCACGTCATGTCCCCAGCGTTTGCCCACCTTCCCAGGTTCTGCGTCGCGTTCATAGCGGCAGCCTGTGCCTTGCATTTGCTGCTCTGCGAGCAGCGCGTCGGAGCCGCCCCCCCAGCCATTTGCGGCGAGTCATGCGCTACGTGGGAGACTACCCTCCCACCAACTATCCAAGAGGAAAGTAGTCTTTCTACAGGGGTCTGTGCACTTCCATGTTAGCTGGTGGGAGGGTAAGAAGCAACCCTTGAAACGATTCCCAGAGCAAGATGTTTAAGCTTTCACAGAGCGTAGAGTTGACCTGATGAGAGTCTCAGGGCTCGGTGATGATCTTGACAATCAGTCTGCCTGAGGTGGGCACGTTCGGCCTGGTGCTTTCTTTGCTGTTTGCTTTGCCAGCAGATCTGGAAGCAGCTTGCGACAGCATCATGCAGGCGCGCCGGCGGTTTGGCAAAAGCAGTAAGACTGCCCGGAAGGCAAGTATGAAAAGCAGCGGATCAAATGCAGCAATACCCTTTGAAGACTGCCATTACTTTTTGGAGGCACATTGGATGCCAAGCCTGTGACAACTGCTGAGGTGGCAGTTAGTCTTTAGGTTTTTGGGTTGAAACACACTTGAACTGGTAGCAAAACATTCCAAGGTTCAGCAGAAAGGATAGAGATCCCCACTGGAATGCTGGCCACTCACAAGCTTTCAGGTTCCTTGGGGTCAGGATTGAGATTGACCCCAAGACTTTTGCGAAGGCTCCCGATCCCTTCCGGCGCTCGCGTCCAGGGCTGCGTCACTTTAGGCGCACTGCGGCGGCTGAAAGGCCAGGGACGAAACAGGTCGGAACCATTGCTGAACTGCTGTCAACCTGTTTGGATGCTTTGGCTTTACCTTGGAGCTTTCGGCCCACCGAAGGTTGTTGCTAGACACGTATGTGCCATTGTGAGAGTGGTCATGAATATGTGTGGACTGCGATAGCATGTTATATACGACACGATGGCTGCATGCAATCTACAGCTCTCAGAATCCTAGTCAGCGGGTTTTCATGTGTTTCGACATATAGCATTCGACACAATCGTTGCACTGACCTTCGTGTGTGGCATCAGTTGTTACAGGCCGTTGTTGGAACAGTTGATCGCAGAAGCCATGTTCGAGACTACTATTGCCTCTTACACGCGAAACTGTGTGCAAGCAGCTTCGCAAGAGGTTGTTCACTGGTGAGGTAGCATCGAAAAGTGCAAAACGTTTGATGTTTGTCCAGTGAGTTAGCTGCTTGTAGCTGACAGGGTTATGTCGTCCAATTTCTGCTCAGGAGCTCCTGACAAGTTGGTCAGGGGACCCCTCTTTTTGATCTAAGACTTTCAGAGTGGCCACAGTTGGATCTGCGTAAAAATTCAGCTTTTTCAGACTCACCTCGACTTGACAGCCTATGCTTGGCCTGACAGACATTTTTCTGGTTCAGAGCCACAATCAAGCCCCGGGCAAGTGAAGGTTAGCAACTGGTCTTTGGATTCTTTATATGGGTTGTGTGGGCGATTCGATGCGAAGTTTTGCCACAACCAAGCCCCGGCAAGTGAAGGTTAGCAACTGGTCTTTGGATATGGGCAATTCGATGCGAGGTTTTGACTGTGACTCATGCATTTGGCGGCGCTACTGCGTCAGGTACTTCGCATCTGGTGCACGAGCTGGTCTGGGGCTCAGAACCCTGAGAGCCCGTCGGCAGGGGCACGGGGGGGTATAGACGCAAGGGAGTCTTTGGGTATCTTTGGGTGAAAGGAAGTCAGGCGCGCCTTTTCTTTCTGGAAAGTCCCTTAACTTGCTTTGTAGATCTGGAATGCAAGCCAAGAAGGAGGAAAGTAAACAAATGATGCCCCGGGAGCCACAAATGGACGGATACGACTAGCAAGTGTTGCAGATATAATTACTCAACACTGCAAGAAGGGCAGGAGGAACTACAACAAAGATGAGTACCAACCGATGCCGGGGCAGAAGGTGCATGGGGGTTTTGACCCAGATGCACTTATTTCTGCGTTGCCCTTGTTCCTTTCTTTGATATGTGAGTTTCGCTTGAAGAAATGCGCTGGCGAGTGTGATATCAGTTCCACATTCGGTTCGGCAAGTAATGAAGCCAGTTGTTGTAACAGTTCATTACCGCATTATCCGCAATAGCAGGTCATTGCAAGGCCATTTCTTTACAGGCTTTTTCCTGGCTCGCCACGGATGGGTTGGCAAAGAACACGGTTGGTTGAAGCTTGCAATGGGAACGTCAGAGAACGCTGGGACACGACTGTAAGATGGTTCAAGCTAGTGCTAAGATTGCTCTGGCGCAAGGAGTGTTGGAGATTTGAGGGTTGTTTTATGTGTCCTATCCGCAATGCGTGTGATATCTTGCTCCATCTGGAGCATTCGGATGAATAAGACGAATAAGCCCACTTCTTGGACTTCCAAGTCCAGGCATCAGGCTTTCAACAAGCAATAGTTGTCTATTGGTGCTGCGCCGCTCCTGAAGGGAGAAGTTTGTTCGAGAGTACAGCAGATTTCGCGCACCGCCAGGACCGTCCGAAATTGACAAGGCCGGAAATCCTTTGGTGGCAGCAGTTGCAAGAGTTTCCCAACGACCGCGATACTTCAAAGCAACATACTTCTCGTTGACTGCTGGAAGTTGTGCAAATCAGTCCTTTGATCCAAAGTCTCTGAAGTCTGTCGCTTGTCAAGTTCAATGTGGGACGCCTTATGCCATTTTACAATTCGATAGAAAAAGAACCAGGCTGAATCTTAATTGCTTTCGATTTGCTTTTGACGGCAGGAATTCCAATATTTGCCACGCTTGGCTACAGATTTGTCCATTGCAAGCAACTAAACCCGGTGTACTATCCTGCCCATTCAAGCCTGTGAATCTTGCACCAGGCTGTGGCTCAAACGTCGGCAATCATCGCATGGGAAAGACAATGACAGTTTACGTAAAGATGGATGCTCGTCCTGCCTCACGAGAATATAATATGTATGTGTATATTAATATACATACTCTGGATTGTGACAGTTCATCAAAGTTCACTTTAGATTATGAGACCATGTTACATATTCATCACTCTTATGACTGCTCACATTGTGTGTGTGTGTGTGTGCGCGTGCCTTTGTTCTAAGGAACTTTGCAGGTTTGTTGGAAGGGGATAGGAATGCCAACATGTTGGGGTCCAAATCCCTCGTTTGGGGAAGACGAACGCCTATTTCGGCTGTGCCAGGCACGGCCAGGAGCTCCAGGATGAGCTTGGGCCGGTGCTCCGCTGCGACGGAGACGGCTTGCAGCTGCTGGGAAAGCGCGCAAGGTGAGAGGAAAACCGGTGTCGAGGTTAGGTTCAAACGGATGGTATCAAGGCCAGGGGCCCTGCGGTGCATATTTACGAACCTGTACCAGGGGGTGGCTAGAACTGAGTTGGGAGGCCTGTTCAGTGAGAGGAAATGTGCGTGTCTAAAGGATAGGACATGCAGGGCCACACCTTATCTTACTTGCCATAGCGAGGCAGAGATGTTGGCAAATTCAATGTTGGCTGCGCAAGGCCTTGAACTGTTCCGCACACAGACACACACTGGTTGTGATCATATTTGACACAACCAGGCATTTCATCAGGATTCAGATGGACACGACATGTATAGATTTGCCGCAATTGTCGATTCTGCATGCACGTGTGGTGGGAGGTCGAGTGAACAGCTCTGATACATGATTGCTGCTGCGCAAGATGCAAGTTTGGTGCCAGCATGCAGGCGTCTTTTTCAACTCGAAGATAGTGAGGAGGACCTGCTCTTTAACTCTGACAGGCCTGCAAGTCAGGCTCACATGTCGGCAAGGATTTCGGCCTGTCGTTGTGCCACATCACGCGGGGGATTGTTGCAGCCTGATATAGCATTCGGAAGCCGCGGTATACCCTGACACCTGCATTCGCAGGACTATCACATTGTCTCCGTGAATGGCGTTGCTTTTGATGCCGAGGCAGGACGTATGCGCAGGAATGGACAACAATATGGAATGCAACAGCATGCAACAGCCAGCACATCGACCAGGCAATCGATCAATGTAGATTGACTTGTGGGACAGGTACTGATGTTACTGGTGCTTACTGATAGTTCAGAAGTGCATGATTGGTGTCTCCTTGCGGTGGTTGTGTGTTCAGCACGGCACTGATATCTACATTCAAGCATTGAACGAGATTCAGCAACCATACCATACTCATGCAGATTTCATGGATGAAGCCATTCGACTTCCAACCAGTGATGTGCTGAACGGCTGAGCAGCCTCCAGATGGAGCTGTCCGAAAGTGCTCAGGCCATGGTGGATGAGCTTCAGACCGAGGCGCGGGGCGACCTCCCGGAAAGGCCAACCTGTCTTCTGGATGGACAAAACCCATTTTGCACCACCGTTCAGAAACCCTGGAATGGTGATTCCCCTTTAAATAAAAAGCAATGGTTTCCCATGGTGTCACAGTGGTGCAGGATTTCGTCCATCCACAGTATCAAACGGTGACGAGAAATACGTCAATTATTTTGATGCTTATGGTCATTTGGAGGTATCATCGAGTGAAGCTCAGTTAATATGTGTTGGACACGTATGATTGAGCAATAAGCCATTGTTGATAAGAATGCGTCATTTTGGCAGGAGATTGTTTGAGATGCCACCGTCACATCATGACAGTTGCTTGAGGCTAATTGCAAAATCCACAGCTTGGCTTTGTTTCCCAATGTTGCAAAATTGCTGGACCATTGCAGATAGAATGGCGTGAATATACAATGCCGAAAGACAAACACATGGCCTGTCGGTGCGCACGACTTGAGTCCTCTCACTTGTTTGCCAGGATCATAGCATTGGCATCCAATAATGGCATTCTACTTGTCATGTCATTTCATGCGGCACCAATCTAATGTTCGTGCAGAGCTTGTCTTCGCTGTGTGGAAGCTTCAGTGGCCAGGGTGATCGTATCTTCCTGGAGTTTCGCTGCACGACGGGCCCCAAGACTTCGCCAGGTACGTTTGCTTGGCATTGGGCAAGGAATCAAGAACCTGAAAAGAGGGAGCTCAAAAGGTCGCCTGAGATACAAGAGTCTTAGAGTATCAGGCTGCTTCAAATGGGGTGTTTTTGGCGGGCTTGAGATGTGTTTTTCTTCCAGGATGTTCATTGGAATTATGGCAGAGGGCTCACCGTACAGTACTCACCACACGCGGCAGACTGCCCCAAGAGTTGGAATGACACTGGAATTTCACAGGGCATTCAAGTGCTGGAGCCATTTCGCTTGAGGCAGGCAAGCGCACATGTTGATAGGACCCTTCTTGAAATGCTTCATGTGGGTTTTGTATCAAAGGCCTAAGAGCTTTTGAGTCATCGCAAAGTGTGGTGTAACACCAGGAGATGTGCAAAGAATGTATGGATGGTGAGATAGCAACGATAGTGATCCGCAACTGAGCGCAAGACTTGTAGCTCTGAGGCAACGGCCGCAGAGAGATTGCTATGGAGGCACGGGATGCCAAAGGTGGCACCTGAGATTTAAATATGTTTAAGCTCCTCTCAGTGACAAGGCATCTATTGCGCTCCAAGAAGCCGCAGCAGTGTATACCCTCGCGTGCTCATGATGTGATATCGTATGATGTTGCGTTCCATGAGTGACTTAGATCGAGATGTCGCCAAAATCAGGGCACAGGCCCATGCCTTCCGCGAGTGCGTTTGGTTTTCTGAGGGCTTGGACGACCGCCTTGGGAAGCTGAGTGCAACGAGGACTGATTTCTGGATGGGAGCGGGTGCAAAACCTCATGGGGTGGGCTTCAAAGCCCAGGGGTTGAGGTGTGTACCGCTTCTAATTTGAATCAAGTCGAGATGCTCAAGGGGAGAAGGTGCTCCACAGAATATGCAGAGAAAAGTATGACAAGAGACTGGCGTGAGCAAATAAATAGATACACAATGGTACAATTGCAGCTTGAGTCGGCGTGTGCTACCGTACGTTTCGTGTCTTTCTTGGACAGCCTGCATACTCAAGAAGTGGTGTTCAAACACCGACTCTTTCTCACAAACAGCGACAAGCTTCTCAAAGTAGCTGCTCAAAGGCTCACGACATGGAAGGTCATTTGAGTCGTCTCAAGTGTCAACCTACATCGCTGTGCTGGTTCGTGCTGTGATCGCGAAGCTGCTGTGCTGTCAAGTGTTGAGTTGCGTTGCCCTGCTGCTTTGCTAGCTCCAGCCACAAAACTTGTGCGACAAAGCGGAGGCTGCGCCAGAGAAATGTTAAGCGTTTAAGGCGCCTCCCAAAGGAATAGGTTTGCCAACTTGGAGCACCGGGCATGGAGTTTGATTTAACTCGAGCTTCAATGAATAAGAGGCTTTGCCATTGGCAGGCGGTTCCTGGCTGTTCAGCCGGCGCAGCTGGATGTCGCTAGCTCAGGTGTTCGGCGCGAAGGAAACACAACTCGCTTAGAATGCGACTGAAGAATCCCAAAATGGAAATGACTCGGCTAACCAGGAACACGGAGGACCGGCCATCAGCCGGTTGACAGTCTTGGAGTTTGTAGCAGCAAAATGGGAAGAACCAAGCGCATGCGTGGCATGGAATTTCCATCATTGCGGATTCTTCCATCAAGCTGCTAAAGGCTCTTGCAGCTTCAGGCACGTAGCGATGCCCGTCTGAGCTGCGATGGCACATGTCCGATGAACATCGAAAGAGGAAGCGTGAGGCGGTTCCAGAGACAGATCGCAGATTGGCATAGGGCTGGACAGAGGTTAAAACGACTTCCGGAGGTGTTTTCTCTTCCTGAGTTCGTGAACTTCATACTTTTTGTGAAGACCATTTAAGATAGTCAATGAAAAAGCTTGGACCTTTCTGGCCAGTCCACTGGGGAAGTGAGTGGTTGTGCCAGTACTGGGTACTGGGTTGCCGAAACGTGTGCCGCTTCTGCATGAACTTGTGCTGTTTGCGGTGTGCCGTAAGGGACCAGATACTTTGAGGGGTCTTTGGCGTGCGCAGGGATGCTACCTCATAGCTTCACCACTTGAAGACATGCTGTGCACAGGGATGCAGCAAGCCATTGACTCTAAGGAAAGAAGGCCAAAACGCTGATTTGCAGCAGCTTCGCGGAGGGAAGAGGGCCTACTCTTGCCACAGAGCCTTGCATGCCAGTAAAATTTGCTGTATCCTTACTGTGCTGCAGTCAACTCAGACTAGCCTGGCTAGACTATAGGCCACTCAATTCTGCGCAGTCCCTTTCACGCTGCCTGAGTTGTGGGGTGTGAGGAACTGGAGGAGGTGCTGAGCCAAGCCGCCACGAGCCTGGGTGACTACCGCGCTCGAGTGAGAACTCTGGTTGCGGCTCTGCGACGAGGCGATGAAGTTCGAGCAAGGCCCGGCGCCTACGGGGCGCCTGAAGCGCGGTACTACTGAACGACTGGCTTTGTCGAGTCGAGGTGGTTGCAGTTTGAGGGGTTCTCAAAAAAAAATGTTGGCGGTTTCCCAATCAGTCATTTGAGAGGGTAATTGTGAGGATGTCACTTTTAGTGGACCGGTAGTGAAATACTTTGGAACTGCTCCTGTCAGTTCCTGCACCATGATTGCCACGAAAAGCCATCGAAAAGTGTTTTCTTCCAGGAAGCAAGCCGGGCATTGGAACTTCTGCTATAGCAAGGATGAACTGTTTCCTCCAGAGAGTTTGTGGATTTGGGAATGCTTTGCTTGGTGTTGATTTCATTTTTCAGCGGCTTTGTTGACTATCCGCAACAGACAATATTTCCAGGGAATTGGTCTTGGGTAGGCCCATATTGGTGGGTAGGCTCCTATCGTTTGGTGGTCGTAGTATTGTGCACAAGCTGGCATTAGTACAGAGCAACACAACCTGTGCCGGTGGACTTTTTGCTCCTTGCTTTGGCGTGGCATGCGTTCCAGCTCTGAAGTTTGTTTCAGGTTTGTTCATGCAGTTGACGAGCATGATGCAGTTATCGTTGGCTACCATATCTTGATGTGGACACATTCATGAACACGGAACTATTGCAAGCTGCTCTTCGCTAATGGGGTATGAAGATATTCAGTGGTGCAGTGTCTGCCTGCGATGTCGCACGCCAGGGTTGTACTCAGGTGTGTGCGTGTGTGTTTGTGTGTCTCTGTGTCTCTGTGTCAAGCAGTGTGCTCCTCGGATGTCAGGCACCTGTAGAGATGGACAATTTGCTGGGCCAAACGTAGCAATGAAACTCCAAACAAAATGAGACACTCCTGCTGGTCCGCTTCTTCCAAAAGCCGTTATCCGGTTCCCCGTGCCCTCAGGCTATTGTCTGGAGATCTGCAACCGAGCCTTCTTGTAGAAGAAGGCCCCCAAGTCTTATTGACCGACCAGCAGCGAGCGGCCCGAGCCAAAGTCCAGAAGGAGTGAAGCGCATCTGATGAGCCAAAAGGCTCTCCGAAGTCACGAGGGATTGCTGCTTGCGGATGTTGGCCAAGACTATGGCGTTCCGCCAGGAGTCCCTGGAGAGGTGCTTGCGGACAAGCTTTGGCGGACTTGGCAGCGTGGCATTTATTGGCGAATTGGGTTCGGTATGTACTTGGATGAGCAGAAATGAACGTTTCCGCCAAAGCCCGCAAATGTGCAACAACATGAGCAGCGTACTTGTCACAATCATTGGACTTGCTTACTCGGATACAGTATCGGTACGTCATATGTACGAGACACTTGACAGGGAGAACAAAAGATGTCGTAGCTTGGTGGCTCCCGGCCATCCCCTTAGCCTTTAGATTTTTAGTATTTTTTGGTAGTTTCCATTTAACCCACTAAAAGTTAAACTTTCAGCGGGGGATCTGAGGGCAGCCCACGTAGGACGTGATCATTTGTGCATGCTACATCGTAGATTGTTTCCTGGAGCTTTATCCCATCCCAAATTCAAGGGCACCACTGGAGGGGCATTTTGGCTGCCCTTTGAGGCAAAGAAAGAGTTACTTTCCTTTTTATTTCATAACCGTTCTTTGGATCTAGCCGGACGCGCTCAAGAGTCCCAGAGCTTCCAATTGCCATGACGTCTTGTGCTTAGGCCCAAGAATTCTCGCTGCACAATACCGATCCATTACATTTACATTGTTTCCTTGCAATTTACAAAACCTCATCCACAACAACCCACTCGCTCAAGCTTGACGATGTGCGTAACCAGATTTGGAGCATTGACCATTTGTGGAAGTTTCATCCGAGCTCAACCGCTATATACCCAGCCTCTTGCTCACATGGAAGCCACCACGTACCCCTCTTATCCCGTCTTTGAAGTCAATCAGCAAATGGCAGGCCCATGGGTTTAGGTCTTAGTGCTGAAGCATTCACGTATTAATTAGCATTGTACAGACTCCTCTTTGGGCAAAGTGCTTTTCAATTGAATCATATCACATGGCATCGTTAGACCTGAATGACTCAACCAGAGTGAGGTGTTGTGGCAGATACGAATGACTGAGCCTTGAGTGAGGCTACTTCCTGTTGGGCATCGACTGCAACGGCCGCGACTGCTCGCTGGACTGCGAGCGCCGGCACTTGGAGCCCCGCGAGCAGCAGAGGGGCGACTGGCCGCGCTTGAAAACGAGCCATTTGGCCGCGGGGCTGCACCGCATCAGTTCCGGCGAAACGTCACTTATTCTGAAGAAGTTTTTTCGGCTGTGGTGGACAAAGGTTTGGAGTGTCGGCTCGATTTCTGAGCCAAGATGCACCGCAGCGTATGGCTCTGCTAGGTACATGATCTTGGCTGTGCCATCCGTCATGTCCAAATTCGTCATGCGGACCAAGCGCAAACAGCCATTCTTGAGCTGCCTGCTGGTTGGCAGCATCATGCCTTGGCTTCTACTTTGCTTTGGCTGCCCCGCAATCGGCTTCAGCAGCTGGTATGTTCGACCAGAACAGATTCCCCCGCGTTTGACAAGCATGAGAGCGCAGAAGGCAGCTGTGTCCAGCCAGCCGCAGGATGCCGGACCTTTCTTGACAAAGGGCTTTGTATGCCAACAGATTTGGAAGAACAGATACCTTGCTCTCAGCATGCTGTTCTTCCAGGTGTTGTACATGAGCTGCACGTCGCTTGAGAAGGTCCGTGTGGGTGAGCTCCAACAATACTGCTTCCTTGCTCAGCAAAGATCAGAGTTGTATCCGCGACTGGGAAAAGTGGTGTTGGTGCAGCTTTTAGGACATTTGTAGCTTTTGCTACGCAACGCTGTCCAAGCGACTTGCCCTTGTTGTGGTAGCAAGCATCCAGTTCCGAATTGTCAGAGACATTCTTGAAGGCTCCAGCTATGACTCTGGCTTGGCAATCAGTATGCTGGAGGAAGTGCGAAAATTTGAGGAAATTGTCCAGAAAGCGTTTCCCGCGTTGATCGGGATGTGTGTTTTTCCTTTCTTCATACTGAAGTTGTTGCACGGGCAGGCAAGGGCCCGAGTTGTGCTGTTGCCGCTCTGTGTCATAATTGTAGCAGGAGCGAAAATCACATCGATCATGAGTCAGCGGATCAGTGCTGCAGCTGCGGCTGAGACAGTCCAGATCAGAGAGCTGGCATCCTGTGTAGACAGTGAGGTCAAAGCCGCATTGGAGATTCAAGCGTACAACGTGACTGATGCAAGAGCTGCCCGGCTTGAGGAGCGAATTAAGCATTTGACACAAAATGCGTCGATTCTCACAGCGCGCCAAGAGCAGAAGTGGAAGTTGGCGGACTCATGGCGACAAAGTCTAATGTTCGTGGTCATCTACCGTGTGGTGGGTGGAGGAGTGATGGACGGATCCATCCCATTTGCAGTCTATCATGCTTTGTTCGGATTGTCAGTGGAAGCCTCCCGCGCGTTACAAAGCATATTTCAGGCCCAAGTCAGTGTGTCGAAGTCCCGCAAGACCATAGCGGACATCAATTCCCGCAGGGAAAGGCCTCGACCTGTCAACCGGTCTCACCTTGCGCGGCAAGTGGCAAAGCAGCATGACATGTGGGTCGACTCCGTGAGCCTGGAGCGCAAAGGAAAGATGATCTTGAGCAATGTCTCTCTCAGTTTGCCGCGGGGCAAGGTGTCTGTGTTGGTGGGCTCGAGTGGGTCGGGCAAGACCACGCTTCTTCGCGCGATGGCGGCAGAAGTGCGTCCAACAAGTGGCACGGTTCAATTTGGTTCACAACAGGTCATGTCATTATCATTTGACGACTTGCGGAGTGCTGTAGTTCTGGTTCGGCAGCAGCCGATCTTCATCCCGGACACTGTGAAAGAGAATATCATGATGGACCAAACCAGCAACAGCAGTCACTTGAACCAGAGCATCAGGCTTGCTGTAGCTGATGACTTCCTCGAGGCAAGGCTGCAGGAACAACTTGTGTATCGCGCAACATGGGAGCCTAGCGGCGGAGAGGGTCAGAGAATTGCCTTGGCACGCGCATTTTATCAAAAGCCCAGTGTTTTGTTGCTAGATGGGCCAACAAGTGCGCTGGATGAGGGGACGGCAGATCGAGTCTTTGCTAATCTGAAACAGTATGCACAAGAAAAGAACATTGCGATTTTGATGATGACGCATGTACTGCGGTTTGCGAAGAAGGCAGATCAGTTGCTAGTCATGGATGGCGGCAAGCTTGTGCAGAATGGCACACACAAGACATTGACAAAGGCTAAGGGCAGCACTTACCGTGCACTGCTCGCAGCCTCCAAAATTTGAGCACTGAGAAAATGCACGGGGCTTGTCTTTTCTCGTTTTCGGGAAAGGGTCAGCATAGAAAAGACATCTTTGCGCACGCACATGCGTGCATTTGCGCATGTCGCGGCATATACTGCTGCGCACGCGCCGAAGCAAGGAAAAAAGTCGCCGTTCGCTCGCGACAATCCCATACAATTACATGTGTGCGATGTACGCATCTATCCGACTTTGTTGTATAATATGTATGTCTTGTGTATGATCCATATATGCTAGAGCATGACGAACATATTCAGGACCTGGTTAGCTGGTGGTGGGATGAGTCATCCCCATGAAATAGGATAGGGTCAGCGGCATAGGGGCTATGAATGCCTGTTTGAAGTATGAGTCGCTGGCCCAAGATTCGGAGCCTTTATTTTGCTCTCAAATGAGGTGATTTGCGCTGGCCCGGAGCGTTCGGGAAGCACCTGGCTCTTCAATGCGATTCGATTGCTTCACTTGAAGGCGTGGATGACGAGCTCTGTGGGCAGAAAAACCACTCATTGGTGAGAAAGGATTCTTTTCGGGTTCCATCCGCATGACAAATGATGGCTGAAGTGCTTCAGTTGGACTCATGCACGCATCACGTGTCAAGGCAAGTCCTATGGTTTGTTTCATCATAGTTTCGTTTTGTATGCCTTGTTGCAAGTCACGCAATGCCAATTCCAAGGCAGCGTCCCAAATTTTCTCTTGAGTTTCCTTCAAAACTTTAAGGCAGCCAGCCAAATTGTTTTGTCCTAATTTTATTCCGCTGACTTTGAAAGACACATTGCTTTCAGGCAAGCCTGTTTGGCTCCCAATGATTATGCGCGTTTATTTGTGGCTCGAGGATGTCGCTAGAAAGACAGTCATCCCAGGGGTTTGGGGCCCTTGTTGACGTTGACATTGAAGGAGGAACCGGTGTTTTTTGTTTACTAGCACCGGCTCGGGGTTTGGTTGTCTGGCTGGCTGGCTGGCTGGTTAGTTAGTTGCATCCCGGTTGCTTGGCGTCAGGGATGCATATTGGCCGTGATTTGGTGGCAGTTGAGCTGCTCGGGGCTAGTTTTGGGTGAGTGTTGGGATGGCTGAGGTCTTAATGAGGGCGGGTCTTGGGTTAGTTTGGGGTTCATTTAATCTCGTCAAAGAGGGATAGGATATCCCGGATGCTGTTGGGAGCCCCACATCAAAGCCAATGGGCACCCATAGTCCGAGCGAGGCCTTGTTCTGAGCTGGGGCTGGTAGAAAGCCGGCGCTACAAAAAAGCAAAAAACAAACACCTCACCCCATTGAAGGACAGGGTGAGTCTGTCAGCACACCAAGTTTTCGGTTTCCCAAGATGGCCGTGGGTCAACACCAATGGTTTGTTTTTTGGGGGTAGGTGAATTCACCACCCATTTTAGAACCTATTTTAGTGGTTGGATTGAATCGGATATTCACTGGGGGCTAACCGATTTGGGTTTTGACCCCTCCAGGCGCAGATGCCCTGTGACTCCTACTGGCTGCGGCGCCTGAGCCGCGAGAAGCTCGCGGAGCGGCTTCGGGCGCAGCCGCCTGCTGTGGTGCTGGTGAAGACCCATGAGCTCCTCGTTCGAACGGGACATGTGATCTAGATGTTTACCATGGCAGTGAGTAGATATAAATGAGTATGTAGATAGATATACACAATATCATACATATATATATATACATACACATTCGCGTGTGTATATATATATATATATATGTACTATATATATATATATATATATATCAACATGGTGTTTTTACTTTAGCATTTGTTCCGGGATGTTTGACAAGAACAGAAAGAGGGCACTGAGCAGGGGAGGGTTCCCCGAATTCCAATTTCGGTATGTGGATGTCTAAATGCCGCATTTAGATCCGAGATCTAAGATTTCTGGGAGACTGGGAGCAATCTTGGATCCATGGGTTGCCCCCGTTGATTCTGAATACCATATTCAGAATTCCAAATAATGCAATTGGTTCCTGGATCCAAGATCAAAGATTTCTGCGAGAAATCTTGGATTTAGGACCGAAATACGACATGTGGAAATCTAAAAGCGGTATTTAAGGTTGCTGGGGGACTTTTGGGAGCAATCTTAGCGTATTAAGACATTCTAAGCAGGGTAAATACGGTACTTCGATAGCTAGATGCAGCATTTGGAAATCTAATACGGTATTCAGAATCCAAGAATGCTCCCAAACGTGCCCCAAATTTATTGGATCTTGGATCCATAATCTGGAACTGGATTTAGAAATCCAAATACCGTTTTTAGACTCAAGAGGGGGACATTCATAGATCCAAGTCCTCCAGAGCTTTTTCATATCACAGTTTTCCTTGCTTCAGCCAAGAGAAACAGTATGTTGGACAAAAAAATAGGCAGGGAGGGTTTGTATTATACGATCCGCACAAAACCGGCACAAAACCATTGCTAATAAGCCCACCTCAAACCACCCCCACTAAGCAAACCCTATAGCTCCCTAAAGCAACCCCAAAACCAATCCCTAACCCCCCGTGCACCAGCACTAAACCCAAACTAAACCCGCTCTATACCCGCTCGAAACCCACCCTTAACAAACCCAAAGCACACGACACCAACCGCCCCCTACCCCCCCCAGCAAACCAAACCAACTCTAAAATATCCCACCCAGCAGAACCAACAAAGATCGCACCTGCCAGTTTGACAGAAAACCCAGGAAAAAATCCCAAAACAACACCCCAAAAAACGGAAATTCAGGAAAACCCAGGAAAACAAAACGGAACAAATCCCAAAACAACTCGGGACCCGTCATTTATCTCGCTCGGCAAGGGTCGGACCCGCTCTGCTAGTACAGTCCCTGCAGTTTATTGGGGGGCGGCCGGGCTGTTTCCGGCGTCCTTAATTCAAAACAGCAATCGGGTGTGTCTTTTATTTCCCCCCCCCCCCCGGGGAAAAAGCAAAAGGTGATTTCCCACACGCGGGAAATACTTTTGTCGCAAGACCTTCCTAAACAACAGAAATTCAGCATCAGATTACTTTTTTGACTGCCTTAAGATCGGCCCGGGGTCCTGTTTCCCTTTCACCACAAAAAGGGCAAGAAAGGCGAGGGGAAAGTTATTTACGGTGCGCATGTATTTTGTGTGGCAACGATGCCAAGAAAAGCAGGAGCACCCAGATACCACAATTCTGAATACAGTTTATAGAAACGCGGTATTTAGGCCCCGGATCCAAGAGCCAAGATTTCTGGGGAACCTTTCAGAGCAATGTTGGATCCAGGATCGAAATACGGCATCTAGAATTTATCCAACAAGTATTTAAAATTCACGGGGGCAAGCATCATGTCATTTACACAACCTACATGCAGTGCGCCGGAAAGGAGACACTTGGAGGAGGGGATATCAATCATATACATAGTACGTGTGTATGTATATGCTTCGTATGTATATGTATGCATACATGCTAGTATCTTCCCGCTTTCTATTTGAGCAAACAGTTTCGGTGTTTCGGATTCGTAGGGGGATCAAAGATCCAACAAATCAACGAGAGCGGTTCTGACTTTGCAGACAAGAGAGAAGCACGGTTCTTTGGCAGAATGATTTTGAGCTGCCAGAGGCTGGACATGCTGAAGGGTCTTTGTTTTCCAGCATTTTGAGTGCCGCACGCCACGGGCATTTGAGCACTCTCGGCATCCAGAAACCTATATGTCGGCTGAGAAACAGCAAGTGCACCGCAGCTGCCAACCAGCATTGCATGGTATTGGCCAAATGATGGAAACGACAATGCTTTGCGCATGAAGACTTCCAAGAATGCCGTACGTCAGCAAGCCGCCACACACAGGACAGGTCAATCGATGTTGTATGTATACACACTACTATAGTGTAATAATGTACATACGTTGCATCACATGGCAGTGAGTGTGTGTGTTTGTGCGTAATCTGGATATGTGTGTGTGATGGCTTTATTTTCGATGTGTGATGCTTAACTGTTGTTTTGCTAGAGGGACGGGATGACCTGGGCTGGCAGAATGCTCATAGAACTGCATCTAGCATTCCACTGCACCCCATTGCAGGTAGACCCAGCCAAGAAGCAACGGGTTTGATGTTCATGAGGATTGACAAGTTCCTGGCTGCTTTGGCTGTTCACCAACCATATAGATGGACATATTTTTCTATAAATGCGTTTGCCAGGTGGTTTGCAGACTACGCGGAGTTTATCGACATGGCCAAGAACATTCTGCTTACGCACCGGGATTTGCGGGGCGTTGTTGCCTCCTACCGTCGCGTGAAGTGGGAGGTTGCTATTCCGGACGCCTATGTGTCTGAGCACATGCAATGGCGTACAAGGTGCACATTGGATTTGGCGTACGCTGATGGGCGGCAATCAGCGCAGATGGTTCTACTAAGCCTGGACCAACCCAGCAAAGTTGAGGTTGATTGATTTGAACTTCACAGTTGTGCTGCCAGCATCAACAGCATTCACCTGCACCGTTCCCTCCAAGCCAATGTTTGTCTTGGGGCTGAAGCAGCACGGGGGACTTTGCACACAAAGAGGTGTAGCATGGACACCCATGCTTTTCGACCATGTGCGTTTCCACCACGTCTGGCTTTGGATCCTAGCTTTCGCTTGGGCTTGCAAGCAGAGCTGATCCATTCGCTGAGGAAGCCTCGGTTCGTGTGCCTTTCAAGGATCCAACCTCCCTCAGCCCAGGAGCATTTCATGCGCGACGCCGTGACGAGTTTGCAGAAAGTTGCGGAGCACCTGGCGATCGATGTGAGCAAGGCACGCGCAACTACCCACGGCTTTTGAATGAGTTTGGGTCATACCTCTGACACATTGGGTTCGCTAGCAATCGATCAACACCTGAACCTTCAAGGTTAATGTTGGCCCTCCTTGCCGTGCTCATTGGCAGGCTGACATGTCACAAGATCTTGTGAGAAAAGCCGAAAAAGAAGTGTGTGTTGCACGCTTTCGGGATGATCGAACAAGAAGTGTGTCGCACGCTGTCGGGATGAATGCGATGATACACAATTTACTCACCGAATGCAAAGCTCCATAATTTACACCCCTTCACTTGTTTAACGTGTTATGCCAGATCAGTGCATATAATGAACCCTGCGGAAAACACAGGCCTTTGCCAGGTAGATTCTTGTTTCAGCCAGGATGTGCTCAATAGCCCTTAGTTGAGAATGGCAGGGCATTGCTGTGGATATTAAGATGTCCAGGACGTGTGAAGTATATCGGATGTGCGCCTTTTTGGAGGCATTGTCCATATTGTATATACACAAGGGTGTATGTGTTTACCTACCTACCTACCTACCTACCTACCTACCTACCTACCTACCTACCTACCTACCTACGCACCAACATTCCCACCCGCGTCCTTCCTTTCTTGTTTGTTTGTGTCTCTCTTTGTCTCTCTTTGTCTCTCTTTGTCTCTCTTTGTCTCTCTTTGTCTCTCTTTGTTTCTCTTTGTCTCTCTTTGTCTCTCTCTGTCTTTCTGTCTGTTTATGTTGTTCACTAGTTCCATGCCCTGTCAGGATCAACTCACCGAGGTGGACACAGAGTTGCGCGAGCTGAAAAGGAGCCATTGCGGCAATGCAGTATGCCAGGCGCGTTGGTTAAACGGCATGCTCTCATGTAAAGGCCCAATTTAAAGCTTGGCGCTTGATAAATGTTCGACGTCTTTGCATTTGCTGTTACGCGGAATTATTGATGCTGCTGGGTTTTTGTTTCTGGTCAACAATACTGGCTACGTTCAAGCTGGTTCCGTCTTTCCTTTGGTGGCCAAGACTAAGACGTTCCGGCAGACATGTAAATGTCCCCATGCTTTCCTAAAGAGGCAAGTTACCGAATTGGGGTCGCACCAGAAAATAATCCAGAGTGCAGCAGCATGAAAGCTTGCTCTTGAGCGGTACGTTTGTGAATTATGGCATTCAGAGGACTTGCTACACAAAGCACGTGCTCCAAGGTTCCCTCAAATTTGTTGTGCTTCCCAGCATAAGATGGCGCAATGCCGTGTTTGCACTCCGAGTTTCTTTGGTTTGATGTACCTGCCACAGATCCAGCAAAGAGCTCAGGGCTTGAGGGATGAGACACCGTCACAAGGGCGAAGTGTTAATCTGCTTTACATACCCTCGATGAGGGTTCGGAACAAACATGGACAGCGTACTCGCCGTTACGCCGTTCCATGCCAGCGTGTTTGCTGACACCAGTACGTCCAGCTTGTTGCTTTTACTCATGACTCATGCTGTTGAACCGGTCTAGTACGTGGATTGCACCAATCCTTGCACCAGATGGCATGATTATGTTTTGGTGGTGATGGTATGAGTATATAATTAGTCCTCCGCAATGTTCTAAGTTTGATTTTAAGTTCACTTCAAGCCGGCAAAAAGCCTCCCACTGGCAGCAGGTCACAAAGCTGTGGCCAGACCACCGGTCCGCTGAATCGCGGCAGTTGGAAAGCGCGCCCGGTGGGGCGTCCAACCAGCAGCTCAACAAGCTGAAAGATCCAGAGTACGAAGCTTGTTTGAGAGCCGTTTCATATCCCCAGCATGTCTCAGCAAAGCGCTGCTCTTTTTGTGTCGGAGCTAGATGGTGTTCTCCCTAGCTGAGGCTATGTGAGGCTTAGTTAGCCATGTAAGGAACAGGTGCTCAACAGCCGATTCAAAGAGTATCAGACGACCTATGGGTATATTTGATGGTGACGGACGGCTACTCTGCGCTGAAGCCTTTGGCGTCGTTTGTATTTGAAGGCTTCTTTACCATTACTAGATCTCCACCAAGGTGGGCGATGTGTATCTTCAGACCAACATGGCATGTGCACAAGCTGCTGATGTTCGCCTTTTCGAAGACAGAAGGTAGCTGAATGCCGGGAGAAGCTACTCGGCGAGTTTTCAGGATTGCAATCTGCGAAGTGGTGCGACAGCCTGGAAGCGCAATTGTTCAAGGCGCGAAATGCGGCTGCTGCAGATTCGGAGCTCAGACTGGTGACGATACTGTGACGATACTGTCTCAGATGTCGGATCTCACATTTCGGTACAGTTCCATCCAATGGACCAAGGACTACGTCGAGTGATGGCAGAAAAAGAATCCCAGACCATGTACAGCTTTGCGTCAACTTTGTGTCCTGCTGTTTGAGCTACCACGAATGTATTTCACATGTCTGAGGATATCGTTTGAGATGTGGCGCCGATACACTTGCGGGTCCGGGCAGGAAGATATTCAGAAGAAGTCGCAGATCAAAGACAGATAGAAGCCAGGGAAAGCCTTTGCTCTTCGCTGCAAGCATTTCAGAGCTGAAAAAGGTTGAGCCGTCTCGCAGCATTAACTCATTCCTTGCACTTGCAATACTGTATGTTGCAGCGCCGCACACTCAACTGCGCAGCTGGCCAAGGACATGAATGCTTCCTGCCACTAGGAGCCGCCATCAGAGTGCGGGTGAGTTGAAGTTGTAGATTGCAACTCTTCTTTGTTTGCTGAATGTCCGGGAAACTACTGTACCCACGACGGAGGTGTTCAGCGCGGGCTGCATTTCTCTCCACTTCTTTTTGAGCCAAACATCCTCACAATTCAGTGAGCTGCCCAGAAAGTAAAGGGTGACTTTCCCTTGAAGTACAGCAAAGACAGTTGAACCAATGCATTCTTCTTCAACGCTGCTTTCCTCTCCAGGATGCCGATGTGAAGGCAGGCGATAAGCCCTGCCAAAGGCAGCGGAGTCGCTGGCCGTGGACCGAAAAGATGGCGTGCGGAATCGTGCAGGGACATGCTGCAGAATCGCCTACAGCCAATAAGGCGCGTTGAACATGTTCGTATTGCTCGACTGCCCCAGGAACGTGGGACTTGAGCACATGGAAGGCCAAAGGTGTTTGACAAGCCGTTTGGCAAAGGCCCAGAGGTTCTTAGCTGAGGATGTTGTTCCGTAATTGAGTTGGGAACAAGGACCCTTCAAGCTATCCTACACAGACACAAATTTATCTCCAATCGCTTTCAACAATGCATGCCGACCATGAGTCATCGGCTGCTTGCTGACGCCAAGGCACACTCGAGAATGACGTTTTGCTTGGCAAGGCACGATTGATTTGTGCCATGTCGCTATTTCAGCATTGGCTCTATACCAACAGACGCAGAGTCATGAAAAAGCAATGTTGCAAGTGAGCTCCACTGCATTGCTCCGGGAATCAGCTGGACCTTTTCCTCAGCTTGATGCTAGTCTCGGACAGACAGCTATCGGTGTTTTTTGTTTTTCGCTGTTCAGACCCTTGATGCTACCTGCAAGAGGGGCATGATGGTGTAGCCGCACCTTGATCCGCTGGTCCGCTGCCATGAGGGACCCCCTTCGGTGCAGCACAAACGGGATGGAGGATGGCTACACTCAAGCCTGGAATATTTCGCCAGTTGTGCAGGTGTTGCTTGACGCGGGCTTGTCCACTGCGACGATCCTATTTGTTTACCTTTTGTCCAGCTGGAATTCCACAGAGCTGTACTGTGTGCTGGCGATTAGTTTGCTGCTGGCCATGATTGGGTGGCGCTTGTGGCGCGTGCGCACGAACCAGACACAAGCTGGAGTTCCATACACCTGCGGCCATGCTGTAGCCAATGGCAAGGAGGTCTTTATCGTTTCAACACTGCATGTCTCTCCCCGGTGGTTCGGCTGCATTTGAAACGTCGATGCGACGGTTCTCCTTGGTTTTGACGGATTCCATGTATGTTCCCCGACAATTGAGTCAAACATTTTCGCTTGAGAGGTCACAGCTTGGAAGCGGCTGTCAGGTCAGAGCGTGACGTCATTGCGACCATCGGCGCCGTGCGCCCGGATGCAGTGATGATCGAGCTGGATGAGGAACGCCTGGAATTCATGCGAGGGCCGTCGAGGCCAACCTTGCAGGCAGGGCGGCTTCCGCACAAACGATGGAGCCTTATTTGGGTGATGTTCGAGGACACATGGTTCATGATGCGATTCCGTGGCCCACTGCACGCAAGCCATATGGTTTCAATGTGCATGACGAAACAGATCAAGTTAGAAGAGATTTAACATGCAAACAGAACACCGCTGATTGCAGCCTTGGACTCAAGCAACCTATTCTCGGAAGATTCACTAGTCCATGTCGCTCCCTATCGAATAGATATGATTGCAGAAACCAAAGAGAGTCAGTCAAGGCCTGCAGCTGTACTTGCTATGGTTCCCCAAGTGTGTGGGCGCACCATATGTTTCTCCTGCTCAGTTTGTTTTGTTTCGGCTTTCAGGCCTTTCAGTACACCTCGGGGGACTCCACAGTGAGTTTATGGGCGCAGCGGGCACACTGGAACGGGGAGTATGCCGGGGAGAGCGTTACGGGGCCCATCGTCTTGGATGAAGGCCAGGAGCTGCCGAAACTCGTCTGAGATTAGGCCATCGCCGTGCCGTGAGTCAGCGGGCCTCATTGAAGAGACCCCTCGTGCGTGCGGCTTGAAATATGCTCGTGGTGACAAGCCTGGGCAACCCGGCAGTCAAATTGGGTGGTTTTGAGTCAACCGGGGAAAGAACTGAATAGAAGCCTGAATGGGTTTGATGTCAGAGTCATTGAATCAATCATGCGACAGCGGTGAACCAGCCAATCAGCGGAAATCCACTTGCACAATGAGCGTGAGAGTGTGTCTTTGTTTGTTTAAATTAGGTTGAATCAGATCACAGATTTCGGCGATAACATAGACAAAATAGACAACAATGCCGAACTTGGGCGCTAGCTATAGCTGACGTGAATTGTGTATTATCTTGTCGGTGTGATGTTTTCTCCTGTCTAATTTCAGAGTTGGCTCCTGCATTTCCGGTAACATCCAAGCTCAGCTTCATTTGCTTCAGCCCACTTGAAAAACAGTAAAGATGGGAAATTGGCGAAAAAAATACTGGCCCCAACCCAAAGGCCAACCCAGTTGAGCCATGTCCCTCACACTTTGCCAAGTGCCGCATCGTTTCGACGCCGCCCAGTCCCGGCTGCCTGGCGCTTTCGCGCCCCGACGCGGCGCCTCTGGCGCTGCGGGCCTTCCAGGCCGCACAGCGCGGGGCGCGCGCGGTGCTGCTGCAGGGCGAGCGCCTGCCTGCAGGAGTCGGTGGGTGCGAAATGTGCCTTCCTGGAGCCCCAAATGGATAGCCTGCCAAGAAAGATATACTCAGAAGAGCAGCCATGACGTGGAGCCCTCCCTCAAAACAACAAAGACCGAAAGCCTACCTTTCGAGAGAAGTCACTGGTATTTGCGGTGTTATCTGCCTTTTGGGGGCGTTGGGGTTTTGAAGCAAAGAAGGGCCAACAAAGCAAAACCACAAAATGCGAAAGAGCAAAAAAACCTGAGTCCCTGAGGGAAAGGTAGCTTTTCCCTTGCTTCGTGGTGATTTGTTTTTTTTCCTGTGGTTCTTGGCTCTTTAATCTGACTGTTTGGTTGATCTAGGCCCTTGCTAGCTCAAGAGCTAAGACTAAGTCTTGGCAAGGCTAGAGTTAGAATTGGGAATACTACATCAAGTGGTGGGAATTGTAGACCCAGTTTTGGCAATACAAAGTTAGATTTGCTACGTTTTGACAAGACCAAAGTAAGTAAAGGGATACAACAAAATAGCCCCTGACTCTTTCTAATCCGACCCTTTTGGTTCACTCCTTAATGACCGGCAAGTCAATTTTGAGGAGCAATTTGCAGATCGAAGCGTTTCACTTTTGAAGGGTGGTTTTATCCAATCCCTAAGGTTACAGTATGACTAAGTCTTGACAATACTAGATTTAGCTGCAAACACTGAACATTCAGGGTAGCATATGTCTATAGATAGATAAATAGATAGACAGGTAGGTAGATAGGTAGATAGGTAGGTAGATAGATCGATAGATAGGTAGATAGATAGGTAGATGGATAGGTAGATAGATGGATAGATAGGTAGATAGATAGAGAGAGAGAGAGATGACTCCTTTGTAGCGGTTGCTGCTTTGCTCCAGCAGGACGCCTGGGTACCGAGACCTTGCTGACAGAGCTGCGGGTGGCGATGGAAGTGCGCAACAGCGGTGCTTTGGCGGTCCATCGGGCCAGTGGACGTGTTGGTTCCAATGTGGGTATGAATTTTAATAAGGGGCCCTATGGTGGACATCATTTAGGTTGGGATTCGTGTCCACCAATCACTTTTTGAGGTGCTGGTAAAATTCATGGCCATGTTGCAAAGAACCTTCAGATTGGCTTTGTATGACGTTGCCAACGCATGGTGTAGAAGCCGATGGTGTTGGAAGGAGCGTGTGTGGAAAGTTTTACAAGACCCGTCAACACGTCGGCATTCTCCGTGCAAGTGTGATGAGCTGCGGGTGCTTGGATCACGGAAAATTGCTTCCTGCGGTGTAGAGCAAACCAACTTGAGATAGAAGAGCAAGCTTCGCCTCAAGGAAACCCGTAGTTGCAGATGATCAGCGAGCGAGTCCTGAACATCTTGATTTCCATGCTTGAACATCGCTGGCCTGTCCTGGCCTAGGCTTCCCACCCATTCCAGCTTTGCTTCTGCCCAGCAGTGAGCTGATGGATCTACTCCAAACCAGCGAGGCACCAGTTTCAATTGAACGCGTCGTTTGTCGGCTGAACCCCCAAAACCTTCGCACGTTGCCCCAGAAGCTATTTGCCCTCGGCCTACCTGAGCTACTTGTGGCCTGGAAACGTGTCTTGTGTCCAGAGCTGGACAGGGCCAGGCAAAATCTGAGCCGGACGTTTGCACCTTTGGCTGAAGGGTCTGGAGAAAATGCTTCCTCACCTACTTGTCCAAAGATAACGTATGCACTCGCCCAAACTGCACACGCTGAGCGCAGCGTTGCGCCAGGTGCAAGGCTCCTTCCAGGTGCTGGCGGACACCTTCCCGCGGCGCACGCCTCGGCGACGCTTGTGCCAGGAGCAGAGATCAACAGGGCTGACAGGTAGGCCGGTTGTGTCAAGCGGAGGCAGTTTCGCCGCGCACTGTGCCACTCCACTGCTAGCCACCCAGTCACAGAATCCCTTAGACTTCCAGAAGCTTTCCCGGAAATGGCTTCCCTGGCCATGCAGAAAACTGCAGCGACACACCTCGCAATCATTGCCACCCCTGGGTCCAGTCCTTGCCTTCGGCGCAGGAGTTCGCCTTCGCCTTGTCGGGGATTTGGCTCCTCTACGGCATCATCGAGTGCTTCAAAGTGGATGCGGGCGACGAGTTCCTGGCGGCGGAGCGTGAGGCCCTGCGGCTGGGGGTGCCATGCTGCTGCGTGGACCTGGACACGGCACCTCGGCCGAATGCCACGATGGATCCCACAGATCCATTTTGTGATGTCCCTTCAAAGCACCACAGATGTGCCAAGGCGTCAAATCTAAATTGTGAGGATGTCAAGTTCATTGCTGACGATGTTTTTCAGGATGTCATTTCAGTGGTGAGGATGCCAGTTAATTTGTTCTCTGAGAAAAATCGCGAATCCACTTGGGTATGGGTCAAAATTAAACCACCAGGAATCTCACTGCAGGTTTTGGTTCATATGTTCCCCATTTACCAGGGCAAGCCATTGTGGGTACCGTTTTTTTGACCCACATATCCACTTTAGGACCGGCTCTGCAGCCGCTTCGCTGCCACGGCGGCGCCTTGGCCGCGGAACCTGCTGCGGGCGCTGCTCGCGTGGCTCAGCGCGCCCCGCTGCGCGCCTCGGGAGGGAAATGTCCAGCGTGGAAATCCGTCATACTGTGGATGGAGGAAATCCAGTTCGCACCACTTTGAAACCATGGGACACCATTGTTTGTTGGTATTATTTACAGTACAGGGGCATCCATACCCTCCTCTCCACTAACATGGAACCCAGAGGGTCCCCTTTTTGGAGGAAGTTGGTCTTCCAGTCTTCCAGGACTCAGATTCCATGTTAGTGGATGGGAGGCTAAGTCGAAACGGTGACGCAAAGGCAAAGGATGACCTTCACACCACGAGCATGGTTTGCCACTGGTGGGATAAATAAGCAGCTCCCCTGGTAGTGTAGAGACCCTTTGCAAGGGAGGCTGTTCATTTCAGTCAAACAGGCAAACGCTGGCTATGATTGGAAGACCGGCATGTTTGGGGATGCCAAGATGTTGCAAGTGTTGCATGCGCATTGGGGCGCGTTGTCGTGTATGCTTTTTCAGGATGTCCTTTGTAAAATAAAGTGCGAGTTTTTCCTCGGTCTCTCAGAGCCAGTATATGCTTCAGGGTTACGTGTAAGTGTACTGAATGTACCCATGAGGAACTTGTGCAAGGAGTACTACATCTTCTCAGCACGGACGAGCGAGAGCCCTTTTGGTGGCCAACAACCAGTGAAGATAAGCTAGGTCCTCCGGCAGCCAACGGATCAGCGCAAGAGTGCTGTGCCATTTATGCGCGTTTTACAAACAAATCGACAGAGACCACATCGTATCCCGCCCCATCACATTGTTCAGTTGTTCAAAAAGTTGGGCTTGCTTGCGTGGCACGGGCTAATTTGTGTTTACTGTGCAGGTACTACATATATATATATATATACATATATATACACATAATATGTATGTATATATATATATATATATATTTGCGAGCACGACCTCGCATCTTGCCTGAGGTGTTCCGCGTTTGCTTCCCCAAGCGAAGCGACCTTGATGTGCTGGGCAGCTCCCTGTTGCACTTCGCGAGCTTCAGGATGCTGTGAGAAGGAATGATCTTGTTTTTTGGGGGGCGCTTCATGACGGAGTCCAACTCTCTCAACTGGCATTCAAAGTAGTTTCGGCCCAGGCCGTTCGAAACGCTCGGAAGCTCGAAGCCCGCTTTGGCCACGCGTTGCGAACAGGATCCATGTTCTTTTTGGTTGGGTTGCTTGAGCATAGAGGGCCTTGGTTTAGATGAGGTTTATTCCATTCACCAGGGCCATCGATTTTTCCACACGGCCTATGACAGGATCGGCATTTGGCTGAGCTTCTTGCTGGCCGCCACCTGCGCCGGGTGCTTGGTGGCTGGACTGCTGCTGCTGCTCAGCAGCGGAGCTGAGGGTGCGGCCGAGGCAACTTTGGGGCAAGAGGGTAACCCCGAAATGGCTTGCCCTGGTAGGTGGAATGGACTAAAACTTGCTGTCCCTGCCTGGTGTAATTTTTGACCCCATAGTTACCTTTTTTAATGGGCCTGTCGAGTAAGTTCAGCTATGTTGAGTGTGTTGCGCTGAGTGTTCGACACAGCTCCCATGCTGACAAACTGGACCAAGTTTAAGTTTGGAATGATCCGAGAACGCACTGTGTTCACTGAGGCTGACAGGGATTCTTTCAGGGCCCGGGCTGTCCATCGACGAGAATTCTTCCCACGATATGCTAACCTGCGGTTTTAGACCGGCAGCGGTCACATGTGACACTGCAAGGCTTAAGCATAAAAGAGGGCGTTGATGGGTGTTGACAAGCTGGTTCAAAAGCCTTTTACTTCGTCAAATCATCGCGAACATCGATCGCATCGAGCCAGGGCGCCGGCGTGGTGAAGCCTGAAGACCGCCAGGCAGGGGCATTGCAGTGAACAAGCCAATGCAGCCGTTGTGAATCGTGAGGCTGTGCTCTCAGACATCCTGCTGGCCATCGAAATGTATTTGATCCCCTGCGTCTACAGCGCCATCGTGGCTTCGAGGGATGAGGCTGGGCCATAAGTCTTGCGCCGAAACCGTACAGTCTCCTGCGAGCATTCACGGAGAACCTGGCGCAAGGCGATGTATGTCAGCATGGCATCCCAGGCACGGCGTTTCACAGTGCGCATGTCAGCATGGAAGTAGAATTCCCAACATTGAATTCCATAGCAAGAGCTTAGATGCGCCGCGTGCAGGTGCAATCAAGGTCAGCATGCCAGCGTGTGGTCTTGGTGGCGCCTTGCCTGATCTACACGTGCCAGTCGATTGAACTTTTGCTCGTGGGACACCAAGGTGGGTGCTGCTCACGCCAATGGTATCTTGCAGTGCCATGTCTTGATTATGGCCGAAATAACAACTTTAGAGCCTCCGGCTCAGTCCGCCGACATTGTCCTCTCCCTTTTCTCCTTCTTCCTCTCTCCCTTGTCTCCCTGGTGTGTTCTGTCGTCCTTTCTCCCTCCCTCCGCTCCCCATCCTCCCCATCCCCCGAAGCCACTCTCTCCCCAGTCTCCCTCTCTCTGCATGTATATATGTATGTATGTATGTATGTATGTATGTATGTATGTATGTATGTATGTATGTATGTATGTATGTATGTATGTATGTATGTATGTATGTATGTAATGTATGTATGTATGTATGTATGTATGTATGTATGTATGTATGTATGTATGTATGTATGTATGTATGTATGTATGTATGCATGTATGTATGTATGTATGTATGTATGTATGTATGTAATGTATGTATGTATGTATGTATGTATGTATGTATGTATGTATGTATGTATGTATGTATGTATGTATGTATGTATGTATGTATGTATGTATGTATGTATGTATGTATGTATGTATGTATGTATGTATGTATGTATGTATGTATGTATGTAATGTATGTATGTATGTATGTATGTATGTATGCATGTATGTATGTATGTATGTATGTATGTATGTATGTATGTATGTATGTATGTATGTATGTATGTATGTATGTATGTATGTATGTATGTATGTATGTATGTATGTAATGTATGTATGTATGTATGTATGTATGTATGTATGTATGTATGTATGTATGTATGTATGTATGTATGTATGTATGTATGTATGTATGTATGTATGTATGTATGTATGTATGTATGTATGTATGTATGTATGTATGTATGTATGTATGTATGTATGTATGTATGTATGTATGTATGTATGTATGTATGTATGTATGTATGTATGTATGTATGTATGTATGTATGTATGTATGTATGTATGTATGTATGTATGTATGTATGTATGTATGTATGTATGTATGTATGTATGTATGTATGTATGTATGTATGTATGTATGTATGTATGTATGTATGTATGTATGTATGTATGTATGTATGTATGTAATGTAATGTAATGTAATGTATGTATGTATGTATGTATGTATGTATGTATGTATGTATGTATGTATGTATGTATGTATGTATGTATGTATGTATGTATGTATGTATGTATGTATGTATGTATGTATGTATGTATGTATGTATGTATGTATGTATGTATGTATGTAATGTAATGTAATGTAATGTAATGTAATGTAATGTAATGTAATGTAATGTAATGTAATGTAATGTAATGTAATGTAATGTAATGTAATGTAATGTAATGTGTAATGTAATGTAATGTAATGTAATGTAATGTAATGTAATGTAATGTAATGTAATGTAATGTAATGTATGTATGTAATGTAATGTAATGTATGTATGTATGTATGTATGTATGTATGTATGTATGTATGTATGTATGTATGTATGTATGTATGTATGTATGTATGTATGTATGTATGTATGTATGTATGTATGTATGTATGTAATGTATGTATGTATGTATGTATGTATGTATGTTATGTATGTATGTATGTTATGTAATGTATGTATGTATGTATGTATGTATGTATGTATGTATGTATGTATGTATGTATGTATGTATGTATGTATGTATGTATGTATGTATGTATGTATGTATGTATGTATGTATGTATGTATGTATGTATGTATGTATGTATGTATGTATGTATGTATGTATGTATGTATGTATGTATGTATGTATGTTATGTGTTATGTTATGTTATGTTATGTTATGTTATGTTATGTATGTTATGTTATGTATGTTATGTATGTATGTATGTATGTATGTATGTATGTATGTATGTATGTATGTATGTATGTATGTATGTATGTATGTATGTATGTATGTATGTATGTATGTATGTATGTATGTATGTATGTATGTATGTATGTATGTATGTATGTAATGTATGTATGTATGTATGTAATGTAATGTATGTAATGTAATGTAATGTAATGTAATGTAATGTAATGTAATGTAATGTAATGTAATGTAATGTAATGTAATGTAATGTAATGTAATGTAATGTAATGTAATGTAATGTAAGTATGTATGTATGTATGCATGTAATGTATGTATGTATGTAGGTCTGTCTGTCTGTCTGTATGTATGTCTGTATGCATGTATGTATGTATCCTTGCACTTCCCCTTGGCTCCCCAGTATTTCCCGCAAAATACACGGTTTTTCTAGCGTTTTCGCAAAGAGGATGTCCAAAAACACAGAGTTTTGCCAGATTTTCGGCAAAAGGATGCAGGAAGCCCAAGCCAGCAAAAAAGCCGGCAGGGGGAATCGAGCCTGGGACCCCTGTTTTGCGACACCGGCTCCCCGAAGACTACGTTTAGTGGAACGTCATCAAATTGCCGCGCGGTACGTGGGGGACCCCCCCCCCCCCAAAAACCTACGTAATAGACGTCGGGCGGGGGGGGGTTTGGGGGGGGGGTTATCCTCTATCCTCTCTTAGGTATCCGACACGCCGAGCAATGTCGGCGGATTTTGATGCGCCCTGGCTGACTAAGGTTAATCAGAGCGCGGGGATTGTGATTTCAAAAGTGAGAAAACGAGTGAAAGCGCGCATCACTTGTTAAACAGATTTCATGATACAGGCAGATGTCCAGAAAATCGCACGATGCCCAAGTCAAAAGTCGCACAAGGCAAGAATATGCTTTGCACACCAAGAGCAACCCATGATATTTTAATATATATAATATTGATATATATATATATATATATTATATGATATAGTTAGAAATATGTATTATAAAAATCTAATTTGATTTTATATTAGTATTCTTCGATTATTAATTATTTTATTTAAGGGAAGATTAAAATTTAATTGTTGTTAATTGTTGTTTATAATTGGGAGCTGTTGTAATAGGGATATCGATAGTAAGGAGTGGTAATATATATATTTTATAAGTGTGTGTTATTTGTGTGTTATTTGCGTATTATGTGTGTGTTGTTTTTGTGTTATTGTGTATTTGTTTTTTTGTTTTTTTGTTTTTTGAAGATATTGAATTATTATAAATTATTATTATTTGAATGTATTATTTTGTATTGTTTTTGTGTTGTTTAGTAATTTTTTGTATTATATTGTGTTGTTTATATGTTATTTCGTGTTGTTTGTGTGTTGTTTTGTAGTATTTTTCCGAAAAATATTGGATATTTTTTCTTTAAATATTTTAATTTTTTTTGGGAAATATTGTTGAAATATTCGGAATATTTTGGAAAAATGGTTTGGAATATGATTATCGAAATATTTGGGATATTTTGCAAAAATGATTTGGGTTTTGAACGAAATTGTTAAATCATTTTAGTTGTATTTTTTAGATAAAGAGTTGGGATAAATATCTGCTTGTTCATGATAATTTTGGTTGAAATCTTGGCTTATTTTTCGAGAATTTGGCGGTATGAGAAATTATGAGCTGCGGCTGATTGTTATGATATTTGTTTCCTTATATTTTAGGCGAAATTGATTCGATTTTGGTCGATGGCGTTTTCGCTTGCAATATTTATATATGTGGATGATTTTTTGAGGCTAATAACTTACGGATCCGTTTTTACCTTGCTTAGGCGATCGCCTTTCACTGACTCTTTGGTATGACCTTATTGCGATTAGCCCTGCCCTTAGTGCGGTCTCGCGGTTTTGCGCTTGGAGCAAATATGTTTTTCGCATCCGACGAATATATATTTTTTGATATATATGAGAATAAAACATATTGGTGCTTGAGTTACAAAAGATACCTTATTGGCACGGGCTCTGTAAGATCTGGGCCTTCGCCCCTTGAGAGCTTGGTCGTTTTTTTAGCACCCGTTTCAACGTATCCGTAATTACTAGTTTAGATTGGTGGTTTGGGAATTAAATCCCTAAATTATATTGAAATTAAATGGGAAACCATCTCCTAACCTCCAAAATACCAATCCAAACTACTAATCCAAACCGGGCCGGTAGCAACCCGGGATACCCAGTCCTATATTTCCCATTAGCTCGCGACAAGCGGCCAGCGGCCGCGTACAATTGGGGCATACGCAATCGAGAGTTCGCACGTACATTCTTGCAGCCCGTCTGCATCACGGCTCTCGGGCTCGGAATCGAACGCATGCATTTGCGCAGGCGAAGCCTGTGGCATGTTGACATCAGAATCCGACGCGTTGCGCGCCGGAGGTGTGTCTCTTTTTGTCTCTATCTTTTTGTCGGTGTCTTTCTCTGTCTTTCTTTATCTATTGGTCTCTCTATTTCTAATATCTATTTCTTTGTCTGTCTGTCTATCTATATCTGTCTATGTCTGTCTATATCTGTCTATGTCTGTCTATGTCTGTTTATGTCTGTCTATGTCTGTCTATGTCTGTCTATGTCTATGCCTGTCTGTGTCTGTGTCTGTCTGTGTCTGTCTGTGTCTGTCTGTGTCTGTCTGTGTCTATGTCTGTGTCTGTGTCTGTGTCTATATCTGTGTCTAAGTCTGTTTGTGTCTCTGTGTCTCTGTGTCTCTGTGTCTCTGTGTCTCTCTGTCTCTCTGTCTCTCTGTCTCTCTGTCTCTCTGTCTCTCTGTCTCTCTGTCTCTCTGTCTCTCTGTCTCTCTGTCTATCTATTTATTTCTGTCTGTCTGTGTCTATGTCTGTTTTTCTTGTATATCTGTGTGTATGTGTTTGTGTGTCTGTGTTTGTGTCTGTGTATTTATGTCTGTGTATCTATGTCTGTGTTTGTGTGTCTATGTCTGTGTTTGTCATTGTTTTTGATTTTGTCTTTAATTTGTCTCTATCTGTTTATTTGTTTTTTGTTTGTGTATTTGTTTAATTGATTGTTTATTTGTTATATTCATTGATTTGAAATCAATATTATGTAGATTAAATTTTATGAGTAAGTTAATATTAAATAAGATATATAATATAAATTTGAAAAAAAAAAAAAAAAAAAAAAAAAAAATATATTGTATTAAAAACATAAAAAAAATATAATTTAATATAACTTAGAGAATATTATGTTTTGGTTTATATAATATTTAAGAGTAAGTATTAACATATTATATTTTAAATTATATAAATTAAATTATTTCAAATTTAAATATTTTAAAAATACAGAAATAATATCAAATATATATTATTGTTTATAATAATTTATTAAATAGTTAAATATTATTTATAAATATCTATACTTATTAAATATTATCTATAATAAAATTTAATATATACAATTTAATATAATTAAAACATATATTTTAAAAAATTAATAATAATACCATATCATTATTAAAATCATTCAATACAATCTTAATATTTAATTCGATACGATTTTATAAAAATTCCATCAAAATTCTATATATTTCTAAATATATATTTTTAGTTATCCTTAAATTATCAAATATTATTCCCATCAATATATATTATTAAATTAATAATAATAATAATTTCTTAATTAAATCCTAATATATTTTAAATTAATAAAATATTAATTCAAATTATATATTATATTTTATAAAATAATCAATATACTTTTTTTGTTAATATATTATTAACTCAATTATATTATTATAATTGTTATCTCCCTTTGCTTTATTCATCTCCTAACCACATCCCCAATAACCCCTATTCCAAGTATCTAAAATAAACCTAAAAGATCAATCCCAATACCAATATGCCTTCAAACATACATATGTAAAATCAATTATATATCAATGTCAATTTCCGGCAGGCTTTATTTAGAAATATCCTAGGTTCATCTGACCGCAAGACATAAGATTCGATTGTTCGCTACAAACACTTAGACAAGAAAATTATCAATGATGCTGACAGCTGCTGAATGCTCTTTTTCATCATTTGGTACTCAACCATCGAATGCATTGTCACCTCAGCAGGCCCAAACGCCGACCTGCGAAGCCACAGCGCGTGACTGTGAAAGTTTTGAAGCGAAGGTCTATGGCCCACCGAGACATAGCTGCGGAGTCTCTGCCTCAAGAGCTGGTACAGAAGCATCTCATTTTCTGGATCGCAGGCTGAAGTGCACTCGTCCATGAGCGCAAATTGAATACTCGGGCGTAACAAGACGCGGGCGAAGTTGATACGCTGTTGCTGACCTAGCGACAATAGGCTTGCCCAGTCTTTGGTGTCTGAAAGGTTATGGCGGTCCAACAAGTCTTGCAAGTGTACTTGTCGTAGGGCTTCTTCAACGTCAGCATCTGGACGCACGTCATCCGCGTGAGGGTACAGCAGCTGCTCCTTGAGTGAGCCCAAGAACATGTACGGCTTCTGAGGCATGAAAAACCTCAGCTGCACAGACTGTTGAGAAATATGTGCGACCAAGTGTTCAAGTTCGGTCAAGTCAACATGTGTATACATACATAAGCAAAACACAAAAACAAACTAAGAGCTCGCAATCCATGTTTTGCCAAGGCACACAGAGTGCCTGTCACACAGCTCAATGGTCCCGCAGCCCTTGACCCAGAGCCCAGCTGCAGCTCGCAGCAAGGAGCTCTTGCCAATGCCGCTCTCTCCCACCACGAGCAGAGACTGCCCTTCGGGGACCTCAAAGGACACGTTCTCAAAGAGCACCTGAAAGCGGATGGTTCCTTTCAAGGGGGCCTGGAATTCATGTTCTTACGGGTTGACCAGCCCTTTGTCACTGTGATTTTGGACGGCTTGCTTGGCAGGCCCCGTTTGTCTGAGAGCTCTTGCGACAAGTGGCGCTTAAGCATGCAAAAAACCCTTCCGCTTCAACATCAGAACGCCTGCTCGAAATATACGCACGGCATGATCGGCCTGGCACACATCACTGCGGGGCGTCTGCAAGCTGACACCTGAGCTGGCGTACCGTCACTGTTCTCTCTCAAGTCGCACCGCTGCTAAAGACGGACAACGCCAGCGATCGACCAAAACCAGTGGCACAACCACGACGAATGCGCGCGCCGCGCCTTGGAACCTCAGCATGTGCGCTTGTCGCCGAGAGATGCCAGGCTCACGCTGCGTGGGCTCCAGGGCTTGGTCCAGCGCAGCCAGCCGCCGGATGCGCACGGAGATGTCACTTAAGGACTCCAGGCGCTGCATCACCAGCGTACAGGCCTACCCAAAAAACGCGGAAGTCTCTGATATCTTGACATTGGCTAACAAGCCATGTGGGCGTTGCGACGTTGCGCTCGGGTCTTCATACTCTGCCGACCCCTGCGGCAGACGTGATGTTGGGCACTCCGCCAAAAGTCCCCGTTTGGGAGCAGATGCTAGCGGGATTTCGCAGAGGGGCATATCGCTATTGGAGCAGGTAATTGAGGTGTTGGGGAGTTCTGCTCGTAGGATACGCCAGTTTCTCCGCAGCCTTCTGTTACCATGGGCCTTCGGGCGCGAAACTAAGGGCCGCTTAGGCTGCTCTACTCAAAATAAGCAGAACCACGGTTGGCGCAACCGTAGTCCTCCCCATATTTCTCCTGCATCGCTAGTATTACAGCATGCCCTCTAGTGCAACGCCCCACCGCTTGCCACCATTGTCGAGGAGCCCGGGTACTCAATCGCACCCCTCTGCACTGAAAGGGGCTCGTCTCAACATAAACTTTTTACAGTCAGGCATGAGGAATGGCAGGATGTTGTTTCAAAGACAGGCAACAGGCTGACAAAGTGGTTGCAAGTTGGTGACGATGCGGGTGATGCGGGAGTAAATTGTTGCTGCACCCGCAGCACAGCATTCTGAGGATCTCTTGCCGGAAAAAGAAGTGCAAACCGAACTGAGTATGGTTGTCAACTAGCAAAATGTCCACACGGAGCACTCCACTGGACAAGTGGAGCGAACGGCGACGGACATGGCGAGCAAGATTTCAGGGAGGCGGGCCCGGAGCCGGTGATGACAAGATTTACGCTTACGCTTTTGGGCCGTTTCTGTACGTTGTCCTGTTTGCATGAGCTATCTTTGGCAAGAGGTCGCACGCGGCGATCTTGTCAGCTGTCTCTGTCTTTGTCTGTCTTGCCAATGCAGCTGGTGTAGGGCGAAGCCCTTGAATCCGCCGACAACAGGCGGCGTGTTGGACATATTAACAAATGCTCCTTACCTCTTTACCTGTTACCCCTCCCCCAACCCCCCCCCAGGGGCAGCATTTCAGACTATTGCGGGGGGGGGGTCCACGTACCACGCGGTGCTTCGAAGACGCTTCACTAAATCTGTTCATTGCGCGGGCTTGCGCAACTCAGTTTGTCAAAAACATTGGGGTGTTCGATTCCCCCGGGTGCGCTTGCATCCTTAGCAGCTCCAGCGGCACATCGCCAGCATCACCTGCATCATCCGCATCAGCGCCTGCCAAGGATGCGGATGATGCAAGTGATGCTGGGGATGTTGCCTATGCTGGTGAAGGAAATGAAGGGGGGAAAGGGGGAAAGGATCTCAACAGCGAAAGGGGGGGAAAGATCTCCGGGAGGAAAGGGAGAAGATCTGGGGAAAAAATGCCTTAAGGGGGAAAGGGGGGAAAAGATCTTTGGGAGGAAAAGGGAAATCTTTCTCGGGGGGAACAGGCCCTAAGGGGCAATCGGGGGACAGGATCTCAATCGGGAAAGAGAGAAAAAAACTTTGGGAAGAGAAGGGTGGAGATCTTGGGGGGAAAAGGCCTTAGGGGGGAAACGGGGGCAAGGATCTTAAGCGGGAAAGGGGGGAAGAGATCTTAGGGAGGCAAAGGGAGACGAACTCAGGGAAAAGGACTTAGGGAGGAAAGGGGGGGAAAGATCTTTGGGAGGAAAAGGGAGAAGAACTGAGGGTGGGAAAAGGCCTTAGAAGGAAAAGGGGGGAAATAAATGATCTCAACAAGGAACTGGGGGGGGGGGAAAGATCTTAGGGAGGAAAGGCAGAAGATCTGGGGCAAAAAGGCCTTAGGGGGGAAAGGGGAGAAATGATCTCAACAGGGCAAGGGGTGGAAAAGATCTTCGGGAGGAAAGGGAGAAGATCTGGGGAAAAAAGGCCAACAGGGAAAGGGGGGAAAAGATCTTAGGAAGGAAAAGCGAGAAGCTCTCAGGGGGGGAAAGGCCTTGGGAGGGAAAGGGGGGAAAGGATCTCAACAGGGAAAGGGTGGGAAAGATCTTAGGGAGGAAAGGGGGGGGGGAAGATCTTAGGGAGGAAAGGGAGAAGATCTGGGAGAAAAGGACTTAGGGGGGAAAGCCCAACAGGGAAAGGGGGGAAAAGATTTAGGAAGGAAAAGGGAGAAGCTCTCAGGGGGGGGAAAGGCCTTAGGGGGGAAAGGGGGAAAAGGATCTCAGCAGGGAAAGGGGGGGGGGGAAGATCTTAGGGAGGAAAGGGAGAAGATCTGGGGACAAAGGCCTTAGGGGGGAAAGGGGAGAAATGATCTCAACAGGGAAAGGGGTGGAAAAGATCTTAGGGCGGAAAGGGAGAAGATCTGGGAGAAAAAAGGCCAACAGGGAAAGGGGGGAAAGACCTAAGGAAGGAAAAGGGAGAAGCTCTCAGGTGGGAAAGGCCTGAGGGGGAAAGGGTGGGAAGGATCTCAACAGGGAAAGGGGGGAAAGAATCTTAGGAAGGAAAGGGAGAAGATCTGGAAAGGCCTTAAAGGGAAGGGGGGAGGAATAGGAAGAAGATCTCAGCGGGGGGAAAGGCCGTAGGGGGGAAACAGGGGAAAGGATCTCAACAGGGAAAGGGGGGGAAAGATCTCAGTGAAAAAGGGAGAAGGTCCCAGGCAGGGAAAAGGCCTTGGGGGGGAAAGGGGGAAAGGATCTCAACAGGGACAGGGGGCAAAGGATTTTAGGGAGGAAAAGGGAGAAGATCTGAAAAGGCCTTAGGGGGAAAAGGGGGAAAGGAGCTCAACAGGGAAAGGTGGGAGAAGATCCTAGGGAGGAAAAGGGAGAAGATCTCGGGGGAAAAGATCTTGGGGAGGACAAGGGAGAAGATCTCAGGGGGGGGGCCTTAGGGGGGAAAGGGGGGAAAGGATCTCAACAGGGAAAGGGGGCAAAGGATCTTAGGGAGGAAAAGGGAGAAGATCTTGGGGGGGAAAACGCCTTAGGGGGGAAAGGGCGGGAAAGGATCTCAACAAGGAAAGGGGGGAAAAGATCTTAGGAAGGAAAAGGGGGAAGATCGCAGGGGGAAAAAAGGCCTTAGGGGGGAAAGGAGGGAAAGGATCTCAACAGGGAGAGGGGGGAAAACATCGTGGGGAGGAAAAGGGAAAAACTCAGAGGGAGAAAGGGCCTTAGGGGGGAAAGGGGGAATGGATCTCAACAGGGAAAAATGGCAAAAGATCTTAGGGAGGAAAAGGGAGAAGATCTCAGGGGGGGAAAGGCCTTAGGGGGGAAAGGGGGGAAAGGATCTGAGCAGGGAAAGGGGGGGAAAGATCTTAGGGAGGAAAGGGAGAAGATCTGGGGGCAAAGGCCTTAGGGGGGAAAGGGGAGAAATGATCTCAACAGGGAAAGGGGTGGAAAAGATCTTAGGGAGGAAAGGGAGAAGATCTGGGGGAAAAAAGGCCAACAGGGACAGGGGGGAAAGATCTAAGGAAGGAGAAGCTCTCAGGGGGGAAAGGCCTCAGGGGGAAAGGGTGGGAAGGATCTCAACAGGGAAAGGGGGGAAACAATCTTAGGAAGGAAAGGGGGGGGGAAGATCTTAGGGAGGAAAGGGAGAAGATCTGGGAGAAAAGGACTTAGGGGGGGAAGCCCAACAGGGAAAGGGGGGAAAAGATCTTAGGAAGGAACAGGGAGAAGCTCTCATGGGGGGGGGGGAAGGCCTTGGGAGGGAAAGGGGGGAAAGGATCTCAACAGGGAAAGGGTGGGAAAGATCTTAAGGAGGAAAGGGGGGGGAAGATCTTAGGGAGGAAAGGGAGACGATCTGGGAGATCTTAGGGAGGCAAAGGGAGAAGATCTCAGGGGGGAAAAGGCCTTAGGGGGGAAAGGGGGGAAAGGATCTCAACAGGGAGAGGGGTGAAAACATCTTAGGGAGGAAAAGGGAAAAAACAGAGGGAGAAAAGGCCTTAGGGCGGAAAGGGGGAATGGATCTCAACAAAGAAAGGGGGGCAAAAATCTCAGAGGGGAAGGGGGCAAGGGGACAATTCCAAAGGGACGCAAATAAGAAAGCAGGCCTGTAATGTCGGCGGCCTGAGCCGGAGGCACTAAAATATGTTGGGCATGCAAAGCCACCCCAAGGCCTTCCAGCAACAACATAGACGCGGACTTTGGAAGAAAGTAGCCTGTCTTTTCAGACTAGAATTGTCGCTCATGATTTGACTTTGGATTCATCCAGCAGAAAGACCCCTCAACCTCTGGTTTCAGGTTTATGGAGGCGTTAACAAAAAAAAAAAAAGCTTCCACCCCCGCCTCGAGGATGATATTGAATGCCATCGTTGCCTGGCCAAGAGGTCAAGAGGTGAAACGCTGCCAAACAACCTCAGGGATAGCACATTCCAAACAACAAACACTATGCCCGTGTCTGCCATCAAGTTTGGGTGGGCTTGACTTTTTCCAGGAAGCCTCCCGAGGGTTTGGTCGTATTTGCCATCCTGGGACCAGTGAAGACTTGTTGAACCCCCAAAAGTTGGTGTTGCTGGGGAACTAGGACCCTGAAACTTGGTGGCTGTCTTTCATCAAATGCTCTGGCTCTCTCTGATACAGGCCTGTGCAATGACACCATACTCCACCTTGCCCTCTAAATAGGCGGGTCCAACCAGCAGTGGTGTGACGGCAAAGGTAGCCCACTGGAAGCTCCGATTCAGCATGCCATAGCCCACTGCAACCATGACAGTCTTCTGCAGCGTCTGCAGCAAGCTGTCGAAGGACTCAGTGGGGATTGTCACCGCGCCAAAATTCATACATGACTAACTTCAAATGAAATGATGTGTGCAAAATCTAATGGCATGATCACAATTTGGAAAACGTTGATCGAACAAGCTCAGACACTGTCTTGAATTTTGACCATTCAGCTTCTCCTCCGTCAAAAAATGCCTTGCGTGCAGTGGCTGGTCCGCTTGAAAACCAAAGTTAGCTGCTGAGAATTGTTAAACAAATCAATGAACTGCAGGCAAAGTAAACGCTAAGGGCTTTGTTGAACCCGGAGATTGGCATCTGTTGCCACCCGGACTGTTGGCATGTTCAAAATCTTATAGACTCACAAGCACACAAGCTGTCAGTCGTGCTGTTCTAATGTAACATCCCGGGCACGAGCAGCAAATCATGGATCTGGCTTCGGCACTTAAACCGATCAAGGCTCGATTGACTCTGCATTCTCACGCACTCGGATGAGCTTGTAGCGTAGGGTTGCTTCTTGCTGGAGGCTCTGCATTTTGTAGAAACCCAGCCAAATGCCAAAGCCGCGCGCCGACACCTCAGTCATCACAAACCACCTCGGGTGAAACAGTTGCTTCTTTTTCGCTTCTTTTCCTTTGCCTTTTGGTCAAGCAGCCAAAGTACCCGTGACTGCATAGGCAATCCCCCCAAGGCATGCTGTGGGAGAGATGGAGTACAGGACAGGTGCAAAGGTCAAGACGCTGAGCGTGGTCCTCAGGGAGCAAGGCTTCGAGTCTACAACTTCTGCCCCAATTGAAAAGAAGAACAGAAACACCGCGTGCGGTTGCAAGGCTGGGTCTAGCATTGAAACTCGTGCAGTCCTTATCATATCTTGCGTGAAGGACACAGCTGAGTTCACAAAGTGACCGACGTCCTGGCAAATCCGTTGGTCTGGGTTGTCGATCTCACCAGTCAGAGTAAGAGCATAGTATGGGTGGCGCTCAGACCCTTTGGGAGGTGTCAGGTAGCGCCTGGCCAAGCGGGTGGTTAAGGATGTGCGCCAGTTCATCCCCAGCATTCCAGCCGCATATTCACGCAATGCGATAATCGGACTGATAAAGAGAATGATACCACCCACCTGCCACAGCGACTTCTTGAAGACTGGCGCATTTTTCGCCTGCAAGGCTGTAATCAGATGTTTTTGTACAACGCTGTAGTGCCCAGCAGTGGCGACTTCAGCAAGAAGTAGCAAGAAGACCTCAGCTGGGCCAAATCAGTTGTCCTATTGGGTGTGATCCTCTTGAAACATGTTGTTCCTTTTCATTTGGTGATGTTGCGGATGGGCAAGGGAAATTGGAGAAGCTTGGAAGGCGGCACTCACCTTGACACGCAGACACAACGAAATGAGCAAACAGAAACAAAACAAAAACAAGACACACACACACACACACGCAGACACAGACACAGACACAGACAGAGACACAGACACAGACACAGACACAGACACAGACACAGACACCCACACACCACACACACACACACACACCCACACCCACATCCACACCCACACCCACACACACACACACGGACACGAAGACAAACACAGCGACACACACAAAAACACCGGCACACACACACACACATTTACACATCGACACATCAGACACGCAAACACACAGACAAAAACACACAGACGCACAAGCACACGCGCGCACACAAAGACACACACACACACAACTCACACACACAGAGAAACACACACACACAGACAAAGAAACACACACACACACACACACCTGCAAACACAAACACGCCAAGACACAGAGACATAGAGACACAGAGAGAACAGACTTTGATCTGTCTATCTCTTTTCCAAATACCGACCTACCTACCCGCCTAGCTGAAGTTGCATTCTTTCATGCGCCTCGCGCGGAGCTGGATAAGCGCACTTCGCGCGCTACTTTCGCGCAATCTAGCCGCGAAACTTTAGCTTTGCGCATGCCACGCAAATCAGCGCTTCGGTGCGAAGTGCTTCAAAGTGCGGCGCCTGTCATGAGAACTGAGCTTGAAACAAAGCAAAACATGCTGTGAACGTAATGCCACATCCGGCTCTGGCACGTTTCGGACACACGTATCCAAAACTAGCACGGGACTGCGGCGCCAGAATGATTTCGACCGATTTTGACAAATTTGAAGCTCACCAAAACCGGCCGATTGCACGAGGAAACGTGGCAAAAGCTGTGATTTACCCACGGGCGCCATGAAAAGCAACATGTGGCGAACGGCATGGCAACATTTCCCCTTCAGACGCGTGCGTACGCTTGCGAAGACGCTGACACATCCGGCGAACATATGTTGCCTCCCAGAACCCTTCCTATAACGGGAATCCTTCTGCTACGCATTCAGTAAGGACATTGGCCCTAACCCCCGTCTCCGCCTCCAAACCATGAATAAATCAGTCAGGCATTGTAGGAGTCTTGGGCCTCCAAACAAAAATCATCTTAGGCTGGCGGAACCTCTGCTGGACCTAGCCTTTGTGAAGTCTGCTTCTTCTTTGAACACCGACCTTGGCAAGTAACTTGATTTCGTGAAGGCTGGGTTCTCCTGACTTATGCGCGCATGCTCGCAACGCGAACCATCACTAACCCGGCAAAAACCAAGCAGTGAGCAGAACTGTGCTGGTTGGTGCTTCATGTGGCTGCCACTTGATGTTTAGCGTGGCACCAACCCGTGAGAAAAACACAAAGATAAAAAAGAAGAACAAAAACCGGCACCCAGAGATCCACTCTCCGTCGAGTGGCTGCCACGCTCCAGGCCACAGCTCTTGGCCCGCGCGTATCCTGGAACGCATGTCTGGCCAGTATGACAGCGCCGCGCAAAGCGTCCATGGCCCGGTCTTTGAGCTCAGGCTGCAACCTATCTCTCTTTTTTTTGCTTTTTCTCTGGGCTTAGGCTGATGGATGCCTGTTCTCGCATGCCTATTGACTGAAACTCGAATGGGACTTCAGAGGTGCTTGCAAAGCCTGGTGAACCTTTGTGCAGTTGGCTTGCACCTTCAGCACGCTGTGCAACAGGCATCTCTGCCAACTTTGAAGCACCTCGCCTCGAGCTGAGTATTTCTAGCTGGGCAACATGGTATTCTGTTTGGCACGTAAGTTTAATGAACCGCATGTGGGAGGTCCTGCATAAGCCAAAACAACTTCACGCTGGGCTTGCATTTGACGTGGCTATGATTCTGGACATGACTGGCACATGTCAGCATTGTCAGCACTATGCTGCAATGCGTCAGCTCCTCACCCTTTTGTACAAGATGCAACTGCCACCCGTGAGTCGAATGTCTACAAACGAGCAACACTCGGTGATACATTGTGCTGCTGACTCTCGCTAGACAGCCAACAACAGTGTATGCCACATTGACCTCTACCCTGCTCAATTTCTCGACACACATCCTACAGGATGCCAGCCATGCATCATGCAAACATCCAGGGAGGTTGGGTCTTAAACAAGGCCCGCATCTTTGTTTCCACTTCCTCCAACTCTTAAAGACATTGGCCAGCGTGACAAGAAAGAATAGTAAACAACTATGTGTAAAGAGAGACATGCGGGACATTTGTGCATTATGCTAGTTCAGACCCAAACTCGCTTTGCATTTGTACTGATTCTCAGCTTTCAGCTCTTCGAGCTGTTCAGCCAATGGGCGTGGGCAGGTGAGGACATGGCCCGAATTGGGGGCATCGTGTGTTTATTTGTGTTAAGCTGTCGTTTTCGATCGCAACTCTTACGTCCATGATGTTTTTCAAGCCGGGCTGTGCAATCAACGTCCAGCTGGTCTTGTGCGATGCTGCGCGCATCTAACACTTGACTGTCGCCAAGGTCCCAACATGTCCTTGCCGACGAAGAACCCAGTCATGCACGGGTAATGTACGGAGCGCAATCCTAAAGTGCAAACTGGTGGCACACTACATTCACAATCCCGGGGATCGCGGGTCACCCCGAGATGAATGAGCACTCAAAAGGATTGAGTCGAACACGCATAAACTTCTTCCACCTTTCTCCAATCCTTTTGCATGCTCAAGGCCAGTGGCCTATTCTCTTCTGGACCTGCGCAGCTTTGCTGTCATAGGTCACCTCAGCATTTTAACCTCCTGCATCTGCTGCATGTACGCCCCCCCACTGATGCAATTGATGATATCATTGTCTACCGATCTGCAGCCAACAAGCATTTATCTGGCCGGCAAACGCAGTCCTCGGCATCGGCATCGTCAAGAAGTGGCTGACCCTGAGGAAACATGTCAACTGCCAGGCAGCACTGTGACTCCCTATTTGCAAGTCACACAGTCTGCGAAGGGCAGTTGTCACACTTGCCAAACGATCCCTGCTCAATGTCCATGAAGAAACGCCGTCTGAGATGCCCTTGACGTCCAATTTGGTGGCCCAATGGCCGCAAACACATCCTTTGACACGCTGTAAGCTTGCACAGAGGCGCTTGCACCCTTCCAGCCTCCTCGGAAGCACCTTCCAGGCAAGAGAGGGAACGGGAACGCAGCAGATTCATGGACATTCAGGGGGGTCAGGACAAAACACAAGCACGCCAATACAAACAATTGCGGACACCTTCACCCCGCATAAACCACCACCACCACCACCACCACCACCACCACCACCACCACCAAAACCACCAACAAAACCACCACCAAAACCACCACCACCACCCCCACCACCAAACCACCACTACCACCAAAACCACCACCACCACCAAAACCACCACCACCACCGCCACCGCCACCGCCACCGCCACCGCCACCGCCACCGCCACCACCAACACAGCAACAGCAACAACCACAACACAAGCAGCAGCAGCAGCAGCAGCAAAGAAAGACAACACGGACATATAAACACACATAAATACAAATACGCTAGCGCGCAAGCACAAGCGCACACACACACACACACACCGACACAAACCGCTCAAAGCAAAGCACACACAAACAAACAAACACACACAGACACACAGCAACCAACCAGCCAACCAACCAACCAGATAGCCAGCCAGCCAGCCAGCCAACCAACCAGCCAGCCAGCTAACTAACCAACCAACCAAACCAGCCAACCAACCAACCAACCAGCCAACCAACCAAGCAAACACGCAAGCAACACACAGACACACAGACACACACACTCACATACACATCCAGCATCATTTAGAAATACCTGCTAAGCATGTGAACAATTGCCCCAGCAAGTGTGCACGTACTGCCACGGTTTCTATCTGGCAGCTTGCACATTTGGCTGGACCAACCAGGGCACGGGGGGACCAGAAGGACAAAATGTTTTGGACATTCCCGCAAGGTCTGCATCAGCCGATGCCATGCTGAGAGTCCTTCGGCGTGCAATGCCCAGCCTCCGGTGAGCATCCGCCAAAGCTGCCTTGGCCCAAGAATAGATCTAGGCACCAAAAGCGCCACTTACGGATGAGACTTGGCCATGTGATTCCCTGGGCTGCTAAAGTTGCACAGCTGAGATGAATTTGGAATGATTTCGACTTACTTACAGCAAGGCCTGGGGGATGGGCTGGCTTGTGCCCTCTACTTCTCTGCACCGACGTTTATCCCATGTCTAAAATGTCTTTTGGCTGGACAGGATGTGATTTGTTCGCCGTAGTTCAATCTTATGCTCAAACAAGTGGGCAAATGTGTAAGGTGTCTGCATGTGTCTGTGTGTGTGTGTGCGCGTGCTTCTGCATTTCTGTCTTTGTGTGTGTGGTGTTTGTGTCTCTGTGTGTTTGTCTGCGTGCAAGGCTCAAGGCGGTGCCGATCCAAGTTGCAATGGCTGCACAATTGCTTTATTCCCTCCCCAAAGACTACACAAAGGAACTATCTAAATCTCCAGCCTTCCACAAGCTCACAAATGAGTTGGAGACTGAGTCATCTCTCTTTGCTTTGAGTCCTGGGCTCCATGGGCTCTTTCACGAACCAACTCTAGCCACGCGACTTTCGCTTTCTGGGGCCCGGGGCTTGGCTTTCCTCTTGTACCAGGCATCCGGCTCTGGGCCCACCTGGCAAGGTCCAGGTGCCTTTGGAGACGTTGCAATGGGAAAATCTGGTGGGTCAAAATTTCTAAGAATTGGTTAGCCCCCAGTGAACATCCGATATCCACACTAAAATAGGTTCTAAATTTTGGGTGGTGAATTCACATAGCCCAAAATGCGATGCCATTGGTTTTCACCCACAGCCATCTGGCAGCACTTGCCGCTTTTGCCGCGCGGATGCACAGCTTGCTGAGCTTTGATTCTCCGAGTGGCCCGGCTTGGGACCCGAGCTACAGGCTCTCCCGAATCTCAGGCCATGAAACAGGGGAACGGTCTTCAGACCTGGAAGCTCCACTGGCGCTCGACGGCCAACCTGAGGACAAGCAAATGGCACACCTTTCGTGGCACGTGGTACGTTATCTTCATCCCAGGCAGGCAACAAAGTGAAGTTAACAATTCTGGCATTGCCGAGGAAGCTCAATGGAAAGCTGGAACGATCTGGAATGCAAGCGTTGCACAACAGAGTCATTGAGCTGACCGATGCCTTTGCTGGCACCTCAATTGGGCATTCGTTCTTTTCCGGTTGTCTGCTCCAGACCCCCCATCACAATTTGGCGCTTCGCTGAAAAAAACTTGGCGCTTCGCTTGGGACATGTGGCGCATCATGGGAACTTTGGGGTCCGAGCGGCTCAGAGCATTTCAAAGGAGCCGGTGGACTCGACGGCCTGCTGCAGCTGCCGACGCAGCTGCTGGCGGCTCGAGTAGCGCGGCAGCTGCAGCAGATGCCCGCAGGTCATGGCCGTGGGCAATCGACCTCCAGTGGCAGCGACGGCATGCGACGGCAAACCTACTGTGGATGGTTGCGAAATCCATTTCGCACCACGGTTGAAACCATGGCTGAAAGCATAACGTTAGTTGGTATTTACAGGGGAATCACCATTCCAGGGTTTCTGAGGTGGTGGTGTTAGCAGAAAGTGGAGTTGTTACATCCAGGGAGAATTCGACAGAATCACATCAACATCAAATCGATCAAGTGCGCTTCGATATGGTTCACAAGGCATGCCATGGTCTGACCCCTGCGACCCTGCTTTCGTTTCTCAAGGTCAATGAAGTATAACATATTCCAACACAACATGCCCAAAGAAGCGTGCCAAGCCAAATCCCGACGCTTCGGAGAAAGTTTCAGCATGATGATCGTCCTCGTCTACTCCACATCCCGCGTTCATGAATGCACCTCATTGGAAAATATCACATTTGCCAGACCACGGTTCAAAACCGACTCTCCTCCCCTACCTTTTTGGGTATGCCAAACCAGTACTAAACTCCTGCCAGCCCGGCCGTCTTCTTCTGGGGACCTTTTTTGCACTTCCTTGTTCCAAAAAGGTTCCAAACCTTCGCAAATCCCACCCAAGACAATTTTCCAATCTTCACCAAACATCACCTTAAATAATTGTTGGTTTCCAAACACAAGGGGTTGAATGCCTTGTTTGCGCAAACCCGGTTTTGAACAGATTCCAAAAAACATACATACTGATTGCACAAGACCGGCACCAAACATATCAATGAGCCAGGAGCAATAATTCTAGGAACCTCTCAGTCACTATATTTATCCCAGAGGAATATGCATCCAGCGTCGCTGCATGATGGCTAAACGCTGTATCAGCATGCCTCTGTTGACATGGGGTCTGGAGACCATCATACTAGTACCACAGACGCTTGAAGACTTTGCTTGGTTGGCGCAGGACGTCCTCCAATCATTACCTCCGACCGGATTTCGGCGCAGCTGATTGGTTTTGAATCTTTGCTAAGGCCCAAGTCAAGCATCAGCCCAACGCGTCCAAGGGGCCATCTCCTCCGTCCCCCGGCTCCAGTCGGAAGTCCACCAGACCCTGGCGCCCGATGCTGGAGGAGCCGGTGGCAAACTGCAGCACCTTGCCCCGCAACCTGCGAAGCGCGAAGGGCGCCACCCATGGCTCCCAGGGCCCAAGCCATGTACCCTCCCACCAACTAACATGGAAGTGCAACAAGGCCCTTTCCAAGAGGAAAGTCGTCTTTCTACACAAATCTGTGTACTTCCATGTTAGCTGGTGGAAGGGTATTTGAAGCGGTTTGGCGATCGGCCGAGCCGAGCCGACTCCTGGCCCCGAGCATGGTGCCCTTTGCTGCTCCGCTGACAAAAGACTCAAGTCACTCAACCCAAATGTTGAGACAAATAAAATTTGGCGAATGCTGTGATTGCCCAACTGATGGAATGGGCACTCAAACACTCTCTTACAGCCTTCCAAGAGAAAGTGCTGGTAATCTATGAACCTCTGTGAAGCTCGATATTTTAAAGGATGCCACAACTTTACAAACCTAAAGCCTTAGCAGCTTGGCAGGCACAGGCTTTATCCAAGGAGCTCATCATCAAAGTCTTCCTCCAGGACCTGCCAGAACCAGGCGCCTTGCTGCTGGATGCTGGGATTCAGAGATGTCACCGCCTGGCATCAGCCAAGTCGCTTTGAGCACTTTGGGGGTAGGGTATCCAAGCTCGAGCACCGGCCGGCCGAATTCCATTCACAATGTGAATGGTGCGAAGTCCCCTGGTTTGCTGTGAAAGTACAACTGCCTCAAATGCACTTGAACCGCAATAGGTCGGGGGTTCGTATGGCCCCGGTCCTTCCACTGCTTTAGCTCCTGTCGCGCTATGCCGCCAGTGCCCCAAAGCTCCATGAGGTCCCCCGCATCGAACAGGCAAAGCAAAGGGCAAATCCTCAGATCGCCCGAACAAACATGCGCATGCCATCGTGTCAAGCCATGGCTCGTCTTGTGGCCGCCCAGGACATCGATGAGGCCAGCCCGGAACCAGCCGGCTGCGTAGTTGGCAGCCCCGAACAGCTCCCAGCGGAGGGTCTTCATCAGCCAGTCTTCCTTGTTCTCATCGGTGACCTCCCTCTGTGCGCCTCCTACCAAACTTTGCGAGAGCAAAAGGAACGGTTCCTTTGACGTGGAGGCTCAATCCTTGGATAAGCTCAAGTTACCATTGCAGTCGCATCTCCTGGCTCCAGCTCTTCGCCCTGGTTTTGGAAGGTCAACACCTCAAGCCCCAAGCGAACTGACCGAAATGCCCAGTGGATCCCAGTCGTCTCTCGCTGCCCATGTGCAAGCAACTGCCAACTCGTGGCGGCAGAACCAACACCTGCCATACAAACAACATACAAGGTATGGACGGTGCAGATACCAATATGTGCACAACAACCAGTCTGCCAGAGCTCATGCTTTCATTCTCTCAAATTAGAAGTGGATACAGTCATGCCCCTACACGTGGCAGCACACACACACACACACACCACTTTGGGGACTTTGACTAGGTCCTCCAGTAGAGAGGTTGAAGAAGGGTACCCTTTTCTCTGTCCCCCAAAAAAAAAGAAGCAAAAAGGCACTACTGGGAGACCCGGCTGATGCCCCCCCCCAACCCCAACCCCACCCCCCCAACCCCAACCCCTGCAACCCCAACCCCACCCCCCCAACCCCAACCCCACCCCCCCAACCCCAACCCCTGCAACCCCAACCCCACCCCCCCAACCCCATCCAACCCCCACACGTGGCAATGCAGAGCTACCTCACTTGGCGGACCTAGTTGAGACGCCCCCACGCTCCGAGTCGAATCCGAGGCACGCCCTCAAGGCCCAGCTCCTTGAGCGGCTTCTCCAGGAACTCCCGGCTGCCCCGGAAGTCCCTCTCCTCCCCGGCCTCGAAATTCAGCTCCTCCTGAGGCAAACGGAAGATGAGATCAACAAAAATGATTGTCCTCAACATAGTGATCCCCACTAAACGGCCATGTTTATTTTTGAATCAAATGAATGTCCTCAACATAGCGATCCCTCATACTAAATGGCTAGGTTTCTTTGGTTGGTTCCTTTATTAGTTGGTTTTCAATGCCTATGTTTGTTTGGTTAGTTTCCTTCATGCCAACGAAAAGGGGGGGCCTTATCGAAGAAACTTGCACACGCGTCAGTTGACGGGCTTTTGAAAGGAAGAGGCCCCAGCTTGCCGGGATCGTGGTTGTGCACACAATTGAGATGATGGCCCGAGTCCCCCGCCCAAAACAACAGCATAAACCAGAAAAGCACTGGTACCAGCTGGGCGGTCTATACACGGTCCCAACCGGAGCTGCGGCACTTTGGAGCCTCTCGAAGCCCCGTGCCTGCAACTCCTGGAGGGTGAGGCTGGAGGCCGCGCCCAGCAGGTTGCGCACAAATGGCCGCGACAGGCGGCGGCCAACCTTGCACCCGTGCCTTGGACGTGAAAATGAGGTGAAACATGGC